>ML829194.1:6696-18103 GCA_009831015.1 Picea engelmannii | reverse complement strand
GGCTATGCTTGAGAAATTTCAGGTTGTTAAGAGCTCCAAAACAATACTTATCAAATCACTTGTATTAGCGATGGATATACCTATTGGATGGTTTGATGGAGCATCTTAGCGCGGGAATTCAAAGTGTGGAGTTGGTGGGATGATTAAAATAAATGGGTCAATCAGTTACAAGTGGAGGTTCAATTGTGGTGCTGGTACAAATACTCGTAGCGAATTGTGGAGTTTGGGCTCTTCTATTAATGGTGATTAGATTACATAATTATCATTTGTAGGTCGCGGTGGATTCAAAGATCGGCATTGATTGGTTGAATCATAGAAGTGACATTCAAGTGACCGGTTTGCACTTTTGGAAGGAGCGGATTCGTAACTTGATTTTGGAATTTTCTTATATCAATTACAACCATATATATAGAGAATTCAATCAAGATGCGGATATGATGTCAAAGCAGGTGTTGGATCTTATGGAAGGCAGAATTTTCTATCAGATAGTGGAAGGTGCCTTGGGTCCTGAAAGGCACTTAGACATTTTCTAATCTTCTTTATTTTGTGTTTGGTGTTTAGATGTTGTTCATGCTTTTGGTGCATGTAAGTTGTAAGGTGACAGTAATTTGGGGGACTGCTTCATTTTGTTGGGAAGCTACTGAATTTGATTGTCGTTGTGTACTGAAGGTAACTTTTTATATTTATTATAATATAAAGGACATTTTCTTGGTGAAAAAAAAAGGATTTATATATGAGATATGAATAATAAATAAAAGTTGGATATAGGGCGTTATTATTATTAACCATGGGAGTTGATAATTGGTAGGTTTGATCTGGGCTAGGTCCGAGATCAAGCTTACCGACTACCACTATAACCCAAGAGTATATCCAACAACGCGCAACAACACGCAAGCTAGATATACCAATAACTTGTGACTTAGCAAGGACCAAGGCATCCCGAAGCCCACCGGAGTGGACCTCTATCCTAGAGGTCTTCTACCCTTCTAACCTTATAACAACGAGCCAACATGTCCACTTTGAGAAGATTGAACCTAGGTGGGGAGGATAACAAATATGCTACCCAACCACCTAAGCCATGAACCAAGGATTGGATATAAGACTAATTTATTACATTGAAGGCATTGTTTTGTTTAAGGGGGGTGGTGTCTTCCAATGTTTTGTGGTCTATCACTCACATATGGCACACCATTAGCTCATCCTCTTCCACCCATACTGCGTCAAATTTCTCCATGGCCAACCTCAAGAGGCCCAACATCTCTCCCACCGCGATCATTTGTGAATGAGGCTAGGGTAGCGAGACAATGATGACCTATGGTAATGAAGTGTAAGGAGATTCAAACCCGTGAGTTCGCGAGGGTGCGAGGGATATGTCAATGGTTTGGAGCACAACTGTCCTCATCTGCACAACATTTTTGGGATTTCTTCTCACTTTTCGTATTCTTGTTTTGTTAGATCAACCAGTAGAGAAGGGCTTCGCGAATGTTGATGCCACCCGACACTTCTGATGGCCACTGATTTGGTCAAAAATAGAATTTTTGTGATGTCAGAGGAGTAATCCTACAATGATATATAATGCAGAAATCACATTGAGATCTCTGAAATTTTGGAAGATGAAATGGTAAGGAAGAATGATCTAGGCTACAACTCGGGTCAAGGCAGTGCATGTACTGGTAGCGGTGGTGGATTGTACTAATCTAACATTAGCATACATGCCCTAATTTTGTATGGTCATTTTATGGGAAACCAGCTGCTTTGAAGCCACCATGGGTGGATTTGGATTTTGATTGGAACTGTCCCTATAACTTCTAGTTTCTCTTGGCAGTTTTGTTGCACATATTTTCTAGCTAAAACTATAATTTTTGTCAGTTACCAGGTTTTCTTTTGGGTTTGTATTTCTAATTGGAATGTTTCTTAATGTGTTTAAATCTTGAGTTTCTCATGCATATTATCAGTGAATCTTGGAGACGGGTTCTTCTAATTAAAGGCCCCTCTTTAGGTCATCATAACTTGTAATTCATCTAGATTATTCTGGTCACTTCTTTCATTTTTAAGTTTTTTTTAATTGATATATTTCTGTCGTTTATGTGACCTCCTGATCCAAAAATTAGGTTTCTTGCCGCTAGTTGACTGAAAATTTGTTTTTTCATTTTGGAATGTCTAAAAAAGCTGAAATCCGAGCTTGACATTCGCTTTTCCCTACTTGAGCTCAAAAATAGTTTGAAGGTGTAATTCCTTCTGGAATTAGCAATACGAAAAATCTGTCAAAGCTCTTAAAATCTAGGGACCGTTTTTTCAGCATCTTACCTTCTAAGATAGGGCTGGTTCCTACTCTTTTTGTAATTGAGGACAACAACAATGAATAGGCATGTCCTCTGCTAGTCAATTTGGGTTTGGGCTCACTAAACAAATTAAGTTTCACCTCTCCACCGATTAGATCTTTGGTGGCGTTATCCTGGCATACTGTCATGGAATTGAGAGAGTTCAAAATGCCAACTAACATATTCTTTAGCTCTGTTCTTTGAGATCTAGGGAAGTTGTCAGCCCTTACATATCTCCATCTAAACTCAATACAGAATATAGATTTAATGTGTCATCCAAACTCAATACTATTATTCATACTCAATACAGAATATAGATTTAATGTGTCAACCAAACTCAATACTATTATTTATATTGTTAATAGCGGAAGAGAAAGAAGAATCAACAACCATTCAACTATTAAAGCTTTTTAATACAGAATATAGATTTAATGTGTCAACCAAACTACTATTATTCATATTGTTAATAGCGGAAGAGAAAGAAGAATCAACAACCATTCAACTATTAAAGCTTTTTAATACAGAATATAGATTTAATGTGTCAACCAAACTAGATACTATTATTTTTAAGAGGTCAACCAAACTCAATATAGTTTGAGTGGGCCTAATATACAGCTTGAGTGGGCTTAATGGTTAAGAACATGTGTTTCCTTTTAAGATGTCACATGTTCAAATCGAGAGGGGGTAGGGTATGTATACCTTCGTAGACTTTATGAGTCAAATCTTGAGCGGAGGGGAGTCCCTTGTCCCACAAGCAAGGGGATCTCATACACCAATTTGATGTGCTGGCTTGACCCTGACCTTGAAAATAAATTATTATTATTATTGTTAATAACAGAAGAGAAAAAAGAATCATTCAACTATTAAAACTTTCATTGTATTAACAAAATATACCAACCATCATTACAGCTTTTTCATTGTATCAACCATCATTCAACTATTAAAGCTTTCATTGTATTAACAAAATGTACCAATTCAAGAACACAAACTACAGTACATGAATTTATAATTATAGCCAATAACCAGTGCTTCATTATTAACTTTGCAAGGAAAAAATACATAAAATATTATGCCCTACATATTGATTAATAATAATAATAATAATGCAAAGGAACAAATGATTAAGACCTATGCATTACACCCGACATTAACAATTCCCAAATGTGTTATGAACAATTTCCAAAATAGTTTTGTTGGTCCTCTATATGTATTATGGAATATATTATGGTGTATTATGGAGTTGATTGTTATTGATGTATGTGTTGGGACAATAAATATAAATTTTACAACAAAATAAAATAAAAATCTTGGAGGTATACATGCTCTATTTTTTCTGGATTTGAACATGTAATCTCTTAAAAAGAAAGATATATTCTTAACCATTAAACCTATTCAAATTATGACATTTTATAATCATTCAAAAAATATAATCACTTTTCAGCCATTTACCATGAAATGAAATATAATCGACCCTCCACAAATAGTGTAACCCATTCCTATGCATGCCATTAAGACTGCTACATATATCCACCCCTTTTAAGTGTTCATTTGCACCGAAAAGTGTGCTATTTATTTTGAAACATCCGCTGGATATTCCATGGGTGTCTCAAGGATTGATGTGTTGAATCTATTTTTATGAGCTTGCATGCAGTGTTTCAGGTATTACTGTATTCATGTGTTGAGGATTGACTATTGTTCATCTTTTTTATTTTTTGTTATGTATTGTTTTTAGTGTTTTAATTAACAAAATTTTGATATACCATGAGATAAAAAATTAATAAACAAAACTTGTATTTTAATTATTAAACATATGTTTTAAATAAAATAATTTTTTTTTTTTTAATAAAATTGTTAGATATAAAATAAGATAAAAGTTAACTTTAACTATATCTTCCTGTTTTATTTCATTATATCTTTTTATGCTTTGTTGTCTTGGTTTTTATACCAATATCAACTCTTTTCAATCCTGTTCAAAACCTTCCACTAAACTCACTACTACAACTACTACTACATTACAACAACAAAATTTGTGGAAGGTTACCGATATTTCACTATAACAACAAAATTTGTGGAAGGCTACCAAAATCTATGGGGAATGAATTATAATTTACCATGAATCACTAGTCATGGTGGAGTGACATTTGACAACTCTCATTTTGTGTCTTCATTATATGGAAATACTAAATTAAAATGAAAATCCATACCAATTTTGAAATTCTAATTCTAGAAGTTATTTGTTTTCTCAAAAAATAATAATGAAAATAAGATAATGAATTCAGAGAAATGTTGGAAGTTGAAATTTGACTTCCATCATTACATGTTAATAAAAGATTTATGATGCCCCCGGGGTGTAGGGAAGTGGGTGATGAAGTGTACTCTTAAGGCACTATGTTATGTGAAGTCATTGGTTGCTTACCTAGAGGTTATAGTGGTAGCAGTAGCACTCCATTATGTGAAGTCATCAGTTGCTTACTTGGAGGTTATAGTGATAGCAATCAAGACCACTTGTCATGCTAGTACCTACCCAACTAGTTGTTGATTCAACCAGTAAAAATAAAATAAAATAAAAGATTCACGATGTTTTGATATTTTTAGTGTCCTTTAATTTATGTGAGAAACAAATATTTTATGTGCACATAAATTATTAGCTTGTCAATTTTAAGTTTAAATGTTTTTATATATTATGAAATATTTAAATAAGATATTAATATTTAAAAATGTAGTCTCTATTATGATTCTTCTTGTTCTAAGCTAGCACTTAGCCTATTTTCACAATGAGTTGATTATAAAGAAAACAATGTTTAACTTAGTAATAAACACAAATTAAAAATAACATATTTTAGTTTAGTAAAATTTCTCCCAAAAAATTAGATTCACCTTGCATTATCTAAGTCATAGAAAGTTGTGTAACAAAGTTTTTTTTAGACTGGATAACTTAGTATTAATATGTCATAAAATAGAGTACATATATGATTGTGTGTGACTTGCCACTTGGGAAAACCAAGTTCAGTAGTTAAAAAAAGACTGAGTTTGATGAAATATGATGTTGAGAGTAATTCAAAGTTATTGGATGCCTACAAGTAGCTTAACATAGCTACATAAAAGCACAACGTAGAACAAATAACAAGAATCTAAAGGGAGTAGTACTACTCATTTGTAAACCTATGAGTAAAAGACATGAAAAGCCAACCCTACAGAGCTAGTATAGAGTGCTACTAGTGTTGTATATTCATTTGATCTCTTGGGTCTTCATCCAACATGATGGGATTGGAGGGGGTGCCCTTAGAAGCCTAGGCGTGGCTTCTTGTTGTTTTAGGAATGTCCCGGGGATCCACAGAGTCTGAAACAATGGTATCTATATCATAGACTGCTTTGTAAACAACTTCAAATTTCTTGTCCAAGAGATCTAGTTTCTACAGGATAACCTATTGTTGGTGTCCTCTTTCCTCCACCACCTAAGCGATGAAGGCCCTGTTCAAAAAATAGAGCTCAATGAGCTCGAAGACTTTGGTGTCTCTAGATCTAGAGAACCCTGTGTGTGGCACCCATTATTTAAATTCTATCTCCATTTGAGCATAGATAACTTCCTTCTCTTCTAATTGATTATCTACTTCATGGACTCCATTTCAGTGTTGGTGTCCTTGGTGAATCGAAGGTGGTAATTCTCTGCAAATCTCAAGGCATCCAACTGTGCCCGTGTGATGCATTGGTGAATTTTCCAAGACGAGTGGTTTTTGGCAGTGGAATTAGAGCAACAAGATAGGCCTTGCCTTGCTATATTTAGGCTAGTTTCCTTTGCCAAATCTCTTCATTGTTAGCAACTTGCAACAAATAGAGGATGCAAAGGTAGGGCTTAAGTTACCAATAACGAAGTGAGTTGAAGACAAGAGGGAGTGAGCCTAGGCGGTAGAGTTGGATAGTGGATTAACGCAAGAAACCAATAGACAAACCTCAACCATTACTGAGGATATTCCTTTTAGGAAAATGTTTTGAGTTTTTCCCCTGAAACCTAATGTAATAGACCAAGACAATGACATCCAAATGAATCAGAGCAATGAAACAAAGGGGAAACATATTAGAGCAACGAATGATTGAAACTCGGAGAACATATCCATAGCCCTATCGAACCATGAGTCTACCGACCTTTGATTTTCCTTCAAGCCTCATTGAGCCATAAAAACCTTGTTCCCTCCTAAACTCGTAATGTTGTGCAATGGTGGATAGATCATCACTTAAAAAATTGCATTGTGTTTCGGACGAGGTGGTCTAGCCATGACGGTTGCTATAGTGCATGACCTTGCACATGAAAGAGTCCAAGTGGACTTGCATGCAAGTGGGCATCTATATGGGGATTAAGCTATACAATGTTGACACTATCTTGGTTAACAGATTTAATTTGTTGATATAATTAATTTAATTTTGTTTGAAGCTTAATTAATTAAAGTTTAAAATTTCAAAAAATCTTACCTAAACTACACAAACCACATCAAACACCACATCAAACAAACTTTTCTCCTTCTATTTTTTGCTTATGGCATTATGAGTATTCCAATGTAAACATTACACAACTTAATTCTTGGATTCACCAATATTTGAATTTTCAATTTCTTCGTCTTATGAAATGCTTTTTCAATACAGAGTCCAATGAAACCATAAAAGAAGCATAAAATGTTATATATATATATATATATATATATATATATATATATATATATATATATATATATATATATATTTTGTTTTCTGGGTTTGAAAATCATTAATAAAATATAGAGAAATATAGATATAATTTCAAATATTTCTCCTTTAAAATTTATTTAATATTTTCAAATTTTATTTAATATATAATAAATAAATTTCAAAAGAAAAATATTTAAAATTATAGTTATATATCTCTATATTTGATTAATGACTTACAAACCCATAAAACAAATAAAGCATGTTGTCAATTGGGTGTAGCTTGGATGGTTGTGAGGAATGATTGTTATCCTTCCCACTAGGATTCAATTCTCATAATGACATGAATAAAACTCATAATGAGTATGTTGTAATTTTATTTTTTTTATAAGTAAGATTGTATAAAAGTCTATCAAAATCAGGGTTACAAAAAAACATTCGTTGTTCCAAGCTGTAAACACTAAGTTGCCCCGAGGGGAAACCAGCTTAGCCAACCGAACAATACCAAAGTTTAAGTCTTAAGCTACTGAGCATAAAAAGGTATCTACTGTCATTAACAAAACCCAAAATTTTGGTCCCTAACATTGACCATCATAACAGTAATAACCATTGACAATATCTGATATAGGTGGCTATCATGATGCAAAACCACATTCACACACATAGCATAATAACAAAGACACTTGGACATATCACGTAGTGGGGCTGTAACGCTGCCACGCGTCCGGGAAGAAGGTGTCAGGTGTCGAGTCCCCGAGCGGAGTCGACTCCTCCTCGACTATTGTCCCGTCCAGTTGCATGGCGTCCTCCAGCTGGGTTGGTGGCATGTTCTCCTCCTGGCTTGGTGCTTCGTGCTCCAAAGTCCCTAGTGGGGGAGCTGGTGCCAATATTGGTGTCGCAGCTCCTTCAGCTTGAGCTTCTTTTGTTGGGGAGTGATGGGCACCCTGCATTGCTGAGAGTAGGTGCAGGAATTGTGATGCCTTGTCGTCCAAAATCTCCAGGCGGAACCGGAAGTCATCCAAGTCCCATCGCAAGCCAAAGACCAGGCCTTGCAACAGTGTGAGGCTTGTTTGCAATTCAGATTCTGGGTCTGCACTAGAGTCGACTTGTGAGAAAGGTTGTTGTCGTGAGTTCTAGTTTGCCTGAAGTGACTGGGAAGTCGAGCGGGCCAGTGAATTAAGGGGAGCCAATGGACCTGGGTACGAAGTAGAGCCCGAGTTTCTCGGAGGTACTGGGACGAATCCCAACGAGGTCGTCGAGACATCAAGCCATTCCATCCTGTAGGCAAACGAAGAAGAAAGGGGCAGGAGGTTGGTTGGAGAATGAGTCAACTGCGCCAAGGAGGAGGACGAGGTGGCCGACGAGGAGGAGGAACTATGGGAGGGTGCAGGTAGAGGGCGGAGGGCCAAACGAGGTCGACTAGGCTGCCATGTTGAACCTCGTTTAGACTTTCCTCGCTGCCTGGGCATCTTTGAAACACCAAGAGGGTGAAAACGACCAGGAGTGAGTGACAACAGACCAAAGAAAAGTTGGGCAAGAGGCCGAGCTCTGGAGAAATCAACCAAGAGAGAATGAGGCATTTGGAGCATCTGGTGCAGTTCAAATAACCCGAGCAGCTGGTGCGATTCATTAAACGTCCACACGCGCAGAGTAAAGGCCGAACCATGACGTTAGTCCATCAAAGGGACGACAAGGCAGAGAAGGGCGCACTGAGAGTAATGGCGCCCTGCCTCATGCAAGGTAGTCTTAAAGTCATTAAGGTGGCCGGAGGGAGAGGCACATGTCCGTCACGTGATTGGCGCCACGGTGGCTCTCTCCTAGCTGCTCCGCTAGACGCGTGTTGTCCACTATCACCCCATCCGAGAATGTTGTAAAATTAAATAGCAAGGAAAATATATATTAAATAAAAGTTTAAAGAAAAAACCATAAAACAAGGAAAATATTAATATAATTTTTTCCTCTTATTTAATAAATAAAAGTTTAAAAAAAACATAAAACAAGGAAAATATTAAATAAGAGTTTAAAAAAAAAACATAAAACAAGGAAAATATGAAACATTTAAATCGAGATATCTTTATATTTTATTAGTTTTTTTTGTTTTTTATTTTATTTTATTTAATATATTTTAAATAACAATTTAAAAAACAAACCCCTAAAATAAAGAAAGCATGAAACATTTAAAAGTAAATATATATGGTTAACATTTTCATGAGGTAAAATTGTCCACCTTTAAATTAAATTGAGGAATAAATAGTTTTCTAACTAATAAAATTTAAATAAAAATTAAAGATTAATAATTTTATTATATATTAGTTAGTAACTTGATATGTTATGTTAAAAATATGTTAAAAATGATGAATAAATAGTATTTTAACTCTAAAATTTAAAAACTAACAATTTTAATATATATGAATTCCTTCAATAGATAATTTATAAAGATTAACCATTTTACTTTAACTAAACATTAAAAAGACTTTAGTAAAAAATTAAATTATAACATATTAATTTATAAGCAGTAACCAAAAAAACATCCCATAAAATTAGATTAATCTATGCCACATGAAATTCTAATTCCAAAATGAGATATAACTTACCATGAATCACGGGTCATAGCGGAGTGACATTTGATGAGGCATCTCGTAACTTCATTATATATATTAAATGAAAATCCATACCCAGCTTGGAATTCTAATGGCAGAAGGGATTTGTCTTCTCCAAAAGAAGACAATGAATTTACTCGAAAAGGGCTCAGTTTTGAGCATACGGATTGATAGGCAATAACTGCGAAACCAACACCCCATAAAATGAGAAAAGTCTACCCAGCTTGAAATTCTAGTTCCAGAAGCGAATTGTCTTTCTCAAAGAACCCACGAATTTGATCGGAAAGAGCTAAATTTTGACAACATGGTTCATAGGCTTTGACTTTGAATCTCTAGAAGCATATGAATAACCTCCTATAATCACAACTCACTCCATCCTCTACCCCGAATTTCATCTAACACCTTCACCTACGATGGCTTCAATCTCCTACAGGTAAGTTCTTTCTGCTCCCAATTCATATATTGATTTCTTTTTTTCATCAATATATGCGTGAGAGAGAATCCTATATCGTAGATCTGGTTGAGAGATGTCCAAAATCCCATGATTGGTATCCCAATTCATATATTGATTTATTTTTTCCATCAATATATGCGTGAGAGAGAATCCTATGTCGTTGATCTGGTTGAGAGATGTCCAAAATCCCATGATTGGTATAAATTTAATGAATTTTAATCAGACAATTTATACACCCAAATTATTAAAACTCCACCCCAAAACTGCTTTGTCCAACAGTTGTGTAGAGAGAAATGTCCAAAATCCTATGATAGGTATGAATCTAATGAATTCTGATCAAATAGTTCATATACCCAAATTACTAAAACAGCCCGCAAAACTTGTGTCTGTCCAACAGTTGTGCAGAGTGTGGCGTGCCTCTGAATCTCAGCAGCAGCTATCAGTACCCTGCAGATTTATACTTTGAAGCAGGCAACAAGGACACCCTCTCATTCTCTGCCATTGATGACACCAAGTTCAGATTTGAAAAGGAAGACAAGATCATGCCCTTCTTTGAGACCTTGAACCATTGGGGAATTCAGAGAAAGAGGACCAAAATCAAGTGTGCTTCCTGTGGTAAGCTCGTAGGTTATGTTTATGATGATGGCCCTCCAGCTACAAACAGTATTGGTCAATTTGGCATGGGTCCCAGCCAGGTTGTGCGGAGGTATCCACGGTATAGATTGAAAATCAAAGCTCTCAAGCAGGAACAGTGAATGGTAGATTCATAATTTCTTCTGTGTATGCCTGAGACCTTCCAGATAGTTTATCATGTTGGCAAAATTTCTGATGTAGTTCACGGACTGAGTTTACTATTATTATTATTTGGTTTGGCTATTGGTTTATCCAGAGTTATGTATAATATTGTTTTCCCTGTTTGGGATATGAAATATTTGTTATTTTTTTACTGTATGGAATTTGAAATACTTGTCTCAGTTTCAAGTCATTGTGTATGACAATATTAAAACAGTTACTACCTTATAGTCTTTGGAAAACACATTATACAAAGTGGCAATACAATTAGGTAAGATATAATTGTTATTGATGACGATGACATTATTGTTTATTGAGATAAACATCGGTTTATAGAAAATATAAGAAAAAAAAAAACTGCTTATTCTGTTTTACTTTGTTGTTCCTAAGACCAAATAGTTTGCAAATAAGATTTCTAAGTTCCACTTTCGTTTTCAAGAGTTAACAAAATATCAATGATGTTACAAACGTTTTGAAAATGATATCTAATCTCTATGTAATCTGTGCACTTTAAAGAAAATGTTTTTTATCTTCCATCTTATTAGAATTGCAAACTTTACAAA
>ML829193.1:35667-58350 GCA_009831015.1 Picea engelmannii | reverse complement strand
TGGTTTTGTTGTTGGACTAGGAATCCAATGGTTACAATCATTAGGAACAATGGCTTTTAATTTTCAATAACTTTTCATGAAATTTTCATTGGAACAAAAATAAATTGAGTTAAGAGGTATCACAGGGAAACCCGGTAAGGTGATAATATCTAATGGAATGACAAAATTATAGAAAAAGGGGCATGAAGGTGTTATTGCACAACTATGATCACTAGATGTTCAAACATATAAGTCATCTATTCCTCTAGATCTCCAAGGGATCATTGATAGGCATTCCAAATTATTTGAAGATATTCCCGAAGGTATTACACCCACTCGAAATCATGATCATGATATTCACCTAATTCCTGGGAGTGTTCCTCCTAACATCAGGCCATACAGATACCCTTATGCCCAAAAGAGTGAAATTTAGCGCATGATTGAATAAATGTTAGAGGCTAGCATTATTAGACCTAGCCAAAGTTCTTACTCTGCACCAGTGGTAATGGTATTGAAGAAAGATGGCTCATGTCATATGTGTCCATATTATAGAGAAATCAACAAGATCACTATTAAAGATAAGTTTCCCATTCTCGTCATTGATGAATTGTTATAGGAACTACATGGAGCAATCTATTTTACAAAGTTGGATCTTTGTTCAGGGTATCATCATATTAGAATGAAAGAAGAATATATCCCAATAAAAACATTGACAACTCATGAAGGCCATTATGAATTCTTGGTCATGCCTTTTGGCCTTACAAATCCACCTTCCACATTCCAAGGTTGATGAATTCCATTTTTAAGCCCTTCCTTCGAAAATTTGTGTTATTATTTTTTGATGATATATTAATCTATAGCAAGTATTGGAAGGATCATGTGCGACATGTTGATAAGTAGCTACAACTACTAAAGTAACAACAACTATATGCCAAACCATCCAAATCTTGATTTGGAGTGAAGGAGGTAGAGTATTTGGGTCATATTGTATCTCATGAAAGTGTCGAGGTAGCCCCTAGCAAGATTAAGGCCATGATGGACTGGCCGATTCCCAAAACATTGGAGAATATTAGAGGATTTTTGGGTTTGACACGTTACTACCGCAAGTTTGTTCAGCACTATGGAAGAATAACAACACCTTTAATGACACTAACTAAGAAGGAAGCATTTTCATGGACTACAGAGACAACTAAAGATTTTGAACAACGTAAAGAGGTGATGTGCAAAGCTCCTGTCTTGATCACTCCAGACTTCACAAAAACCTTTATTGTGGAATGTGATGCCTCGAGAAATGGAATTGGTTTTGTCCTAATGCAATAAGGAAGGCCCATGGATTTTGAAAGTTGACCACTCAAGGGAAAGGACTTAAACAAACCCATTTATGAGAATGAAATGATGGAAATACTACATGCATTGAAGAAATGGCATCCTTACCTAATAGGTAGGCACTTCAAGGTCAAAATAGATCATGATAGTATTAAATACTTCTTGGACCAAAGACTATCTTCAGAATAACAACAAAAATGGGTAACCAAGATATTGGGTTATGATTTTGAAATCATCTATAAAAAAGGGAAGAAAAATGTTGTGGAAGATGCACTCTTAAGAAAGGATGAAGATGTTGAGGCCTTTCTCTGTGCTATCTTGATCATCCAACCTGATTGGATAATATAAGCAAGGGATGAATGGAAGAATGATGAAAAAGTGTGGGCTCTCATTCAAAGGTTGCAGCAGGATTCCAGTGCATCAAATACATTTATATGGAAAAATGATTCACTATGATACAAATATCGCTTATATTTATGTAATAACTCCCAACTCAAACAAAAGGTACTATTAGAATTTCACACCTCTCCAGTAGGAGGGCACTCGGGATTTTTGAAAACCTACCATAGGGTCAACAAATAATTTTTTTGGGATGGCCTTAAAACTGTTGTTCAAAGGTTTGTGGCAGAATGTTTGGTTTGCCAACAAAATAAGGTGGAGACAATTAAGACCCTGGGTCTTTTACAACCATTATCCAACCCAAGTCAGTGTTGTGAGGAGGTTTCCATGGATTTCATCACAGGGTTACCGAAGTCTGAAGGAAAGAGTGTCATCGTGGTGATTGTTGGTAGACTCACAAAGTATGCACACTTTTGTGAAATCTCTCATCCCTTCAAATCTAGTACAGTTTCCACCGCATTCATGGAGACAGTTCAAAAGCTACATGGAAACCCAAAGATTATTGAAAGTGACAGAGATCCCATCTTCACTGGACATTTTTGGACAAAATTATTTTCTTGTTTGGGTACTCAATTCTCTCATAGTTGATCTTGTCATCCTCAATCTGATGGACAAACTGATATAGTGAAAAAATTTCTGGAAGGATACCTTCATTGCTTTGTCTCTCATAAACAAACACAATGTTTGAAATCGTTACCCTTGGAAGAATGGTGGTATAACACTTCCTTTCATACTGCAACAAAAATGACACCATTTATGGCGCTCTATGGATACCACCCTCCTTCCATCACTTCTTCTCTAAAGGAAAAATCTAAGGTTCAAGTAGTGGAAGACCACATCGAGCATCAACAACAAATTATCCAAATCTTAAAGGACAACCTGACCATGGTACAAAATTGCATGAAATAACAAGAAGATAAACATCGTACTAAAAGAAGTTTTGAAGTAGGGGATTGGGTGTTTTTAAGAATACAACCATACAAATAGATGTCCCTCAAGAAATCCAAGAAAGATAATAAATTATCACCAAAGTACTATGGCCCTTATAAGGTGTTGCAAAAGATTCGTACTATGGCATACAAATTGGAGTTGCCTGCATCTTCATGAGTACACCTAGTTTTCCATGTTTCATGGTTAATGAAGGTTATAGGTGACAAGATCCAAGTTCAAACTATATCTCCAGAACTTGATGATGAAGGAAAAATCATATTTGAGCCTAAAGCCATCACTGCCAAATGAATTCCCTAGCTGAGGAATAGATCCATTTTAGAGTATCTCATTAAATGGAGGAAACTATCGGCTGAAGATTCCACTTGGGAAGATGAGTCTTTTATACAGAAGCATCCAGAGTTACTCAAGTGTTGCGGACAACACTTGTATCAAGGGGAGGGGCATGTTAATCCCTAAATAGTGGCTCATTACCCCTTATTTGGGGCATATTACATTAGTAATGCTATTTTATTTATGTCGGATTTAGTCCATTAGATGTAATTATACCTCCTAGTCTCCTATATATACCAAGGAGACATTTTCATTTGGAATCATCTTGGAATTTGACATTTATGTGAGCATAAGGAGGTTTCCCCCTTGAAGAGGCTTATTATCTAAATTTCTCTCTTTTTCAAGGCGTTCAGTACTTATTGTGAGGTTTTTCTATGCTATATTGATATTTGGTTCTTAACATTTAATATTCTCCAAATGTTCCTCCCAGGTTTTATTGAAGATGAGGATGTCATCCAAATATAAAACCACAAAGGAGTTTGTCAATTGTTGTAATATATCATCCATCATCTGCATGAATGTGGCTAGGGCATTGGTCAATCCAAAAGGCATGAAAAACCACTCAAAGAGGCCTTATTTAGACTTGAAGGTCATCATCCACACATTAGTTTGTTCAATATACAACTGGTGGTATCCTGACTTTAGATAAATCTTACTGAAAAATGTGCCTCCCTTGATTTGATCAAGAATATCATCAATCCTGAGAATTGGGTATCGATTCTTGAATATGATATTTCTGAGGGATATGTATTCAATAAAAGGTCATCATGTCTTGTCCTTATTCTGTACGAGAGAAATTAGGATGTGGCCCTTCATAATTAGTTGTTGGACATGTCATTTTATTTCTTCTTTCTCCATAAGAAAATTCATGTACACGGGGATGTTAAATAGAGGAGCACTGGGTGTCATATCAATTGATTTCTTTACCTCATGTTGTTGTGTAGAGAGAGACTGTGCAGAGGTTTTGATGGTTGCAGTGACCTTTCGTTCACCTTTTGTTCGAACCATAAAGATGGAAAAGCTCCCAATCTGAGAGACCACCTTTCTACACTGCTTCGTGGAGATGAAATAGACTGCAACCTTTGGGACTACCTAAGGTAACCTATATATTTGATCTTTGAAATTAATAATGACACTACATACCTAGATTCATAAACAAAATGACTTCCACATTTATGGTTGTCCTAAAAAAACATCAAAAACTTCAAGGGGGGAAACACCACACAATACCTCATCTATGAAGGGTTTGATGTCGCAGTGTAGGTGACATTGTTGACTAATGTTTATTAATTGGGTTGGTTAGCATTGATGTCAACCCTTGAAGCAAGTCTGTTAGAAAATTTTGGTGGCCCCAACAATATGATTAAGGGAATTCAAATTGATTGATGTGTAATGGTATGAATTTTGATATATTTGTAGGTAAGACTATTCTATATGGATAGTACATGTGATGTCATTTCAGATGATATGAATAACATCACATAACTCCTCACGGTTAGAGAGTTATGGCCTCTTGAAGCGGTGAACCCTCATGTGTTATTTATAAGGTCAAAAAAGTCAAATTAATTCTAGAAGCTGCTAGAAGAAGTTGACTAGTCAAGTGGGCGAAACTAGGATTTAGTCATGGGTTAAGTTGTTGCAATAAGAAAATAATTAAAAATAATTTAGTTGCAACTAGAGGTGGAGAATTTATTGTTTGTAGCAAAGTGAGTTATAAGTAGACAAGTGGTTAAAAGTGGGTTATCCCTAAAAGAAGGAAAGTGGGTTAAGTTGGTTAGAAGGTAACCCCTTGAGGAAGTTATACATAAGTATAAATAAGAGAGAAAGGCTCTCTTATTAGCACCCATTGAATATCATTGAATATCTATTTTGTGAAAGGTTATTTGGGAAGGTATTATTGATAAAGAAAAGTGCAACAAAAAAAGTGAGGCAGAAAAATCACGGCAAGAAAATTGTGGTAGAAAAAGAGCAGCAGACAAATCGCGGTAGAAAAAGTGCAAAAGAAAAAGTGAGGCAAAAAAAATATGGCAGGAAAAGTGTGGTAGAATAAGTGCAGCAAAAAAATCGCGACATGAAAAGTGTGGCATAAAAATCTTGGTGGAAAAGCCGCAGAAAAAAAAAATGTGGCATACAAATCATAGCAAAAAAACTGTGGCCAAAAAAAAGTGCGAAAGAAAAATCACGACTAGAAAATGAGGACAGTGTGTTCATGGTAGAAAAACCATGGAAGAAGAATGCTAGAAGAAGAAAAAAGTTATTGGTACATATAGAGGTTGTATAAGAGTGAGGTTCTAGCACATAATTTGAGGTACAAACTTTTGGTATAGTATTTGAGGTATATGTGATCAGATCGGATTGGTTGGTTAGTATAGAGTGAAAGGTTTCTCAGTGACAAATTTGACATAATAGGTTGTGAAAATGACATATTTAGTTTGTACATTTGGCACTTATATTTTAGGGCGATTAGATGGGGAAAGGATAGGTGGTTGTATCCACATTCGAGTTGTAGCCGTAGAACATAAAGGGTTGTAGCCTCCTTCTGGTTGTACCTAGAGAATTGGGGAGTTGGAGCCTAAAATTAGGGGGTTGGGTCACCTTCCAGTTGTAGCTAGAAAAAAAAAAGTTGATTCTTCCAATGAATGTAATTCTTAAATACAGATAAGAAAAAAAAATTATGGTTTTCCCTCATATTGGATTCCATGTAAAAATGATTGGTTTAATGTGTATGTGTATGATTATTCATTTGCCATGGTTTATTTACTCTACATTTATTGCATGATAATTCTATACTGATAATAAAGATAAATAACACTTTCATATTGTGGTTAAAAGGATTAAAAATATCTACTACTGAATCACCTCCCCTCTCAGTAATCCAACAACAGGTATCAGAGCAGGTTCCCTCAAAAATCAGTTTAACCATTGAAAGGTAGATCATGGAGAGAAAAAATATGTATAAAAATGGAATAACACATTTTGATTGACAAAAGAATGCATTCTAGAGAAGAAAGATGAAAAGATATGTTCAAGAACAGGGATTTGAAGTTTGGCAATGAGTTGTAGATGGATACAAAGACCCAATAGTTCCGCCAACAAATGACAATGGAAAGAAACTCAGTCTAAATAATTGAAAAGCTACAAATTCACTTATGAATGATATTTTTTATTCGTATATACCAAAATTTATACATTGTATCTTCGTTGAAGAGATTTGGGACAAACTTCAAAATATTTATGAAGGGGATTCAAAATTCAAAGAAACAAACCTTGAAACTTAGAGAGTTCAATTCAAACAACTGAAGATGAAGGAAGATGAGAATATTGCATCTTACTTCTTACGAGTTGATGAAACAATAAATGCAATCATAGGATTGGGATAAGGAATTGAAGAATCTAAATTGTTCAAAAGGTACTAAGATCTCTTCCAATGATATTTTATCGTAATGTTTCATCATTAGAAGAAATAGAAGATCTAGACTCAATAAGCATGGATGAACTACATGGAATATTCATAGCGTATGAAATGAGAACTAAACAAGAAAATCCAGGTATAAAAGACGCAACATTCAGAGCATCCAAAAGGTCAAAGGAAAAGGGAAAGCAAAAATAAATATAATATAGCAACAAGAGTCACATCTTAGAAGACAATGAAGAAGTGGCCAACTTTTTGAGAAGATTGAAAAATGGAACCGAAGACAGATATAAAGGTAAGCTTCCATTGATTTGTTTTAATTGTGATGGTATTGGTCATTTTTCTAACAAATGTACTCATAATAAAAATAAAAGAAATGATGAAGATGATTCAAATATAAAACAATCATATCAAGGCAAAATAACCAAAAATAAAGTCTTCAAGAAGAGTTTTTCCTCCAAAGAAGAAAAATCCTAATCAGATGAAGATGAAGTGAGTGAAAGTGAGACATAAAGAGTTCTATTCATGGAAATAGAAGATTCTGAAAAAGAAGACACCAAACAAGAATATGAAGAGGAAAAAATTTACTACTTAGAAGAACTGTTGTGTAACGTACCCCAAATTTACCAAATAATTTTATTTTATCGGGAAAATTAAATCTCTTTGATCTTAAATATTTGTTTCAAACATTGCTTAAATATATGTATAGTATTTTTTCCATTGCTACTGATTTTTGAAAGCATACACTTATCCTTTTACTTGATACAATTGTTTTAGCCTGTAGAATAACTATATCTCTAAAATTGCATTATACTATACAAAAATCACATTGCATACTAATTAAGGATTATTGACTATTCCATAGTCTACCCATGAACCTTAATGTTTATCCATTATGATACACATTCACTTATTTTACTATGCACTATCATATAAGTCTCATTGTTGACATTATTCATGTCCAAAGTATAAGTATAAATATTTTAGTACATAAACTATCATAGTCCCATTCTAATGATGCCTTCATATTTATGCTAATATACTATACTATACGCTATAGGGATTCTATACATAAATTGATCCATAGCATAAGTGTTTCGTTTAACATACATGTCACAGATCTTACCTATGGAATAACATCACTATTAACATAAATAACGATAACCTATTTCTTGTAAAGTACAAGTGTTTAATACTCAAACTGTTATTATGACATGGCTAGAAATATCATTATCATTTGTTGTCATTAGAAGTCTCCCAACGATATCAGTCACTAGTTCGGTGTTTGTTTAACAAGTCGTAAATAGATGGGAAACATCCTTAACTAAAAGTGTCAGAAGTGACCATTATACATAGTTGTATCCCTAACTGACTCAAATCCCAACTCAACAATAAATTGGTATGAAGACTCATTAAAGAGGATGTCAATCAACACTTAAAAACCTAAATAAACCATTAATGCCAATTTTAAAATGTACCTCCATGAAACTACCACTCGTCCATCATACCCAACATAACCCTGCCACCTCCATAGATTCACATGGAAAGGTATTATTGCATAGCTATCACTTTAATCATCTGTCGAGGCCCAAGGTAAAATCATTATAAAAATTTGCTCCAGGAATGTAGAAGGTTTTGCTCCTCACTTTTCCTTTCCCTGTTTGTCTGGCTAACATTAATGGACACCCCAGTTCTAAAGAACAATATGAAGGTACATGGATTTAGGTGATTTCGTTTCTCTTACTGCACATGAAAGGTAACCCTCGTATTATGTAACCTAGGCATAACACCAAGTTTGGCACTATATTAGATTACTACTTCTATAAGGTTTTCATCTAGGTCTTTTGTTTTGGGTTTTACAATTCTTATAATAGGGTTTATAAGGCTCTTTTGGTTATAATCAATATCTGGTTATCTTTCTATATTATTTCACCTCCTTCGGTATGCAAGGTTATAATACCAAGCCATTATTCAATATTATTGGTTTTTCATTTGTTCTTGTGGAGTCACCTCGTAAATATTCAACCTCACCCTATGAGAGACACCCTACCTCTATATTTTGTAAATTTGTTCCGGAGTTGACTAGTGGGTACTCTTAAAATGACAAGGGTATTTGTGAGCATATGCATACAATTTAACGTGTGTATTTTTTTACACATTCTTGTTTTTACATTACTCCTTCGTGGGACTTGCTCCTTCTCTGTGTGAACTTAAGTGAAAGCATACTGTAAAAACCCTTTGAGGGTCTTGTCGACATGAGTAGGTAGTTTCAATACCTCTTGGTTAAAATAGTCGTAAATATCTTATGTGTTTTAAAAAAATTCATATAGCTCTTCTCGTTGTTCTTCCTAGTTTTCTTCATGTGCACAAATTAAAAATAAATCTCCACGCATTGCATATTTCCATCTCGGTTTTCTACAATACTATCTACTGGGTAAGAATTAACCTTTTGTTTGTAAATTTGCCTCAGTGAATGGTCGTAATGGTAATTTTGTTTTTAACTCTCTGTTGCATATATTGACCTCTATGTTTTTATGCAGTGTGGGCATATGTATACCCTGCACTAGTGACCCTTTGTCTAGCAACCCTCTGTATAAGAAGTCTTCATTTCCTTCTAAACTAAATTATATTTCACTTTGTTTAAAAAAATCCATTTGTAAATAAAATACATAATGTATAGGGTGAAAGAGTATTCATAAATCATATCATGTACATGTCTTTTCCTTTCAAAGGAATATTACTGTGGATGAAACCGTACTATGATGTAGAATAATAATTCATAAGTCACCATTCTCTGTGCATGAAAAAATTAATGTATACCCGTAATGAAATCATAGATGTCCCCTATGATATTTTCAGACTGACTTCCTTTACATTCGAAGTGTTTTTAATCGGCATCTGGAGCATCGTGTCATAGGTTCTGTGTCTGTGCAAAGTATTGTTTTCCCTTTAGGGATATTTGCGTTCTGTGAAATTTCATGGTCACTGGTGAAATTTGTAACTTGTATAAGTTCTTTTACACTGTAGGATTTATAACTCGTATATATTATTGACTCTCGGTGATTTACCACTTATATGTTCTATTTACTTACTATTATAAATCGTAATTCTTTATGTGCTATAAATATACCCGTGCACAATTTTTCCCTGGTTAGTTTACAATTTAAAATCTTGTGCATCATAGTGTTATTTCAGTTACAATAGCTAATGATGGGGCCCTGTTTTTTTTGCGAGGGTACGCATCAACCAAACTTGGGTCCACTCTTCCCCTTTGGTTTGTGGATAGATCAACTCTCAAACTCTAGTGGAAAATGCTTCTAAAACCACTCAAGATAAGTATTATCTTACTTTCTTATTATTTACTTTTATTAAATTTCCTAGCACTGTTTACTAAATCTATCGTTTCTCCTTTGCAGGTTTATACAAATCGTTGGAAACAAATCAAGTAACTCCTTCTCGTTCAGAAAGGTATTCGAGTTCTGATTTTGGAACTTAGTCACAAGCATCTTAGATTCTGTCTATCAGGGGTAAAGGAGTCCTTTCCCTAGGGTACTCCACTGAAATGAATTTTTACCATGGTTTCCTGGCTAAACAAATTGTTTGTAATTTTTTTTTTTAATTGAATATATAGGTTGTAATAGAACACCATTCTGAACAAGATTCAATTATTAAGTTATCTACTATAGCATGTATTTGTAGACAATTGAAAATCATTATTTATAAACCTGATGTAATATAAATATGGACTATTAAATATCATGTATGTTCTTTTAGATCACTTGTACAATTTGAACAAAGATAATTCCTTATACACTCATGCAAAACCATAATCGATATTTCTTTATATGAAAATAATATGTATCTAGACAACCCCATGCATATATATATATATATAACACTTAGAAAACATCTACCCATTTCTATCATTTCCGTTGTGTGAACACATAGGTATGTCTACACAGTTGTGCACAGGATGTATAACCACATTTAATCACAATAGAAGTATACAATAGCACAATCCTTTCCTTTCGTATGAGTATCTATATCTGTGCATTCAGTCAATAATTTATGTATATAATAACATCACATGATCTCATCATTCTTCTAACAATGGTATTCAATAGAATATTATACATTCAATCAATCATTTATATATGCACTAACATCACATAATCCCATCACACTTATAACAATTGTAATCAAAAAAATATTAACCGGAATACAAGTAAATGTGATTATCTGAAACTGATGCTAGGACACAAATGGAATAGCCACGTTCCACCCAACCGTAGAAAAAAATATTCTAGTTACTTGCTTCGGTCACCCCTAGCCTCACCATGAGTCCATAAGGGTGAATTGAAATGATCCTCATTTTCTACAGACCTCTTCTACAGATGAGAAATTCCCTTGTCTCGGACTAAACAATGCTCATAACAACAAGTAGTGCTCTTTCTCCAACATACTAAGCAGCATCCTAGCTCCTCCATATGTTGTATTTACGTGCATCTTGTTCCTAGGTCTTTCCTTCCCTCATTGGGAATTTTCGCAACTTTACAAATCCCTCATTTTCAGGGGCTTCTAGTGGTCAATTTCCTTAGTTTCCACTTGTAAAAATCATCCCTAAGGAAATTCAAATCCGTTCCCCACTCATGGAGTCATGGTCAACTATTTTCAACCTCGATGTTTCATTTGTCTTCCAGCATTTAATATAAAAACGATTTGTCTTTTACATGTGTCACAATCAAAAAGTTAGTTAGGAAAATCAAATCCTTTCCCAACAGTTATAAATAATTAATTACAATAATCAAATTCCAAATTTGTATTTTCCATCAATGACAAATAATTTCCAAATTCGAATTTTCCAAAAATGGAAATTTGTTCCCAAGTACACATAGAATTCAATAATAGATTATTTTTTGGGATATTACATATTGAGCTCTATAGAAGTTATAAAAGGAGAAAAGAATAAAAAGAAGAAGCTCCAAGAATAAATAGACAAGAAATAATACACTCAAGAACTAGAGAAGATGATCACGCAATTAAAGGTTCAAATAGAAGAAGATAAAATAATTGAAGAAGAACTCAAATAATAGTTAGAAGAAAGAGACATGATCATTGGAAATTTGGAAGCAAAGATTGTCACATTGAGAAATGATCTTCAAAACAAAAATATGCATAATAGATCAAATGTTTTTGATGACATTATCAGTAGTCAAATCCCTAATCAGGACAAGTCTAGACTTGGATACAATCAGACAAAATATGGATCAAGCTCCAAAATGAAAAATCAAGAAACATATCCAAAAATCTATGCAGAAATGGTGAGAAGATCACAGGGACACTCCTCCAAAGAAGATCACAGGGTCAGTCTACAAAGAAGATCACAGGAACACTTTTCCACCGAGAAGATTTAGATTTCAGAATCAAGGATAGTCAAAAACAAATGGGTCTTAGGAAGAAGAAGAATTTAGAAGAGTAGTTCCTTTGAGAATATCTTCAACAACCAAGTCTCAAACTATATTTTTTGGTTTATGTTATACATGCAACAATTTTGGAGATAAACTTTTAAATTGCAGAGCTAATAGAAGGAACAAAAACAACTTTGAAAGTGATACACAAAATGGTTATCCAAGAAGTCCTAGTGAAACACAAAGAAGAATCTATGATAAGTTTGAATCATTGAGCACTGAAGTGTAATGCTACAAGTGCAACAAATTTGGACACATGGCCAAAACTTTTAGAATGAGAGTCCCTCGTAGAGAATCATAAAATAATAACAATAGTCACATACATGAATGTTACAATAGAACATGGATAAGAAAGAAGAATCAATACAGCAATGAAGAATGCACACTCACTCCACAAGCTATGCATAAGAAACATCGTTGGTCTGTTGAGAGTGGTTTCTCAAATCCCATGACAGGTGATGAAGATAGGTTTCTAACATTGAGAAAGGAAATATATGGATCAATTTCCTTTGGAAATGATGACTCAACTAGAATCATTGGAAAGGGAACAATCATAATTGGAAATAAGGATACCAAGGAAGAAAATGTTCTACTAGTCAAAGATATGAAACATAATATTCTAAGTGTAAGTCAAATGTGTGACCAAGGTCACAAGATTATTTTCAATTCACAGAAATGCGAGATAAGAAAAGAAGGGATGGGAAATTTGGTTAAAACAGTTGTAATAACTTCAAGCAATATATATGTATTAAGTAAAATTGGAAATGAAAAGTGTTGTCTAGGGAAGGAAGATAAAGTTTGGCTATGGAACAGAAGAATGGGTCACATAAACTTGGATAACCTCGTCAAATTAAATAGAAATGAAGAAGTCATAGAAATTCCCTAGATCAGAAAGCCAACCAACGCTTTATGCAACCATTGTCAACGAGGAAGCCAAACAAAGACTAGTTTCAAATCATAGGAATACTCAATGACAAGACCACTCGAAATTTTGGATACTCATCTAGTTGGACCAACTAGAACAAAGGGTTTAAAAGGTGAGAAATACTTTATGTTATTAGTTGATGATTATACAAGAATGACTGTAGTTTTTTTTCTCAGGAACAAGTCAGAATCATTTGAAAAGTTCAAGGTATACAAGGAAATAGTTGAAAATGAAATGGATTCAAAAGTAAAATGCTTGAGATATGATAATGGAGGAGAGTGTACTTAAAATTAATTTATGTATTTCTGCAACAAGGATGGTATAAAAAGGAAACTCTCTGTTGCTAGAACACCTCAATAGAATGGGGTCATCAAAAAAAGAACAAGACAATACAGGAAATGAATTGAACAATGTTAATGGATTCCAAGTTGAAGGATGTTTTTTGGACACATGAAATGCATACAATAATTCACATTCAAAACAAATTAATGTTCATGAACAAAAGTGACAAAAATACATACGAGCTATGGAAAGGAAGATTAACAAATGTGAAGCAGTTGAGAGTCTTTGGAAGAAAATGCTACATCAAAATAGAAGATGCAAGAATGGTAAAGTTATATTCTCATGTAGAGAAAGGCATGCTTTTTGTTTAATAAAGTATAATGAAATCATACAAATTTTTCATTCTAAGTCTCAAGAAAGTTGTTAAAAACATCAATCTAATGGTTGATGAGACATGTGGATGAGAATTAAAAGAAGAAGAAAAAGAGTGAGTGGAAAAGGTTTATGAAGAAGAAGCAAAGGATGAAAAAGAAAAAAAAGGGGAAGATGAAAAATATCAAATAGAAGTAGAAGAGAAAGAACAACAAGTACGCCCAAAGACACCTAGCTAATGAATATAGAAATCATTCGTTAGATCAGATTATTAGGAACAAAGATACAGGAGTTGAGCCTAGAAGAAGAATTTGTTCACCACAACAACTCCACCTTGTTGGGTATATGCTATATTCTTGGCACATAGGGAGGTTTGAGGGGGCAGAAATCCCCCTGTGCAGGGGTTCGGGGGCAATGACTGTGAGAATTTTTCTTTCCTTGGGAAACGTATTTCATTTTTGGGAGATTTTTCGGCACATGATTTTTGTCGATGGTTTTCTATTTCTGGTTAAGGAATTAGGGTTGTTGACTAATCCAGGTCATTGGGTTAGGGTTTTGGATGTCGATGTCTCCTATATGTATATTGTATTGTAAACAATGTAAGACTGTGAATGAATACAAAATATGTTTGTTTTCCTGGTTTGTGTTTCCAAGGGAAAAATCTCTTTGTAATGTTTGTATTTTCCATTGTATATTTTATGTTCTTTTATTGAAAATATGTTTGCAGTAAACATTGTACAAGGTTAAGATCTACATTTGGTATCAGAGTTTTGTTGTCTTAAGGGGGACACCTTTGTGGTCAAGGGTTTCTCTCGGGACTGTGATAAGCCTTGTTACAGTGGGGAATCTGTGGTATTGACTTTTTAGGTGAAAAGAAATGGAAAGAAATTCAAAAATGGAGATCGATAAGTTTAAAGGGAAAAGTTTTGAGTTGTGGAAGATCAATATGGAACATCCGTTGGTGGATAGAGATTAGTGTATCATGGTAGATCCAAGTATTGCACCTACAAAAACTTCAACAAATGACTGGAAAAATTTGGATTAGAAGGAGAAGAGAACAATCTGACTGTATCTCTTAGATTCAGTATTACTGAATTTGTCAGAGGAAACTTCAACCAAGGATTTATGGGATAAGTTGGGGAAGTTGTATCTATCTAAGTCCCTAGTAAATAAATTATTCCTGAGAAAGAATTTGTATAATCTAAGGATGAGAGATGGAGGCTTGATGGTAGAGTGTTTGGACGATTTCAATACTTTGGTAAGTTAGTTAGTATTTGTTGAGATTAAAATTTCAGATGAAGATAAGTGTATCAATTTACTGTGTTCTTTACCAGACTCGTGGGATAGTATGGTTGTGGCCATAGGTAGTAATACAACTTCCTTGAAGTTTGATGAAGTGGTCTCATCCTTGTTGTCGGAGGAGATGAGATGAAATATGGAAGGACAAAGAAGATACACATTATTTGAAAGAGGACGCTCCAAGGAAAGAAATAGATCTAAGTTCTCAAGTGGGAGATCTAAATGTCCCGGAAAATTTGTAAAGGTATGTTGGAGATGTGGAAAATAAGGGCACTATAAGAAGCAATGTAGATCCAAAGTTGAGAAAAAGAAGGGATCTGAAGAATGTCCTTATATAGAATAAAATACGTAAAATGAAGAAGGAGGGGATGTGTACTTAGCTTCTTCAAGCACACATGTATATCATGAGTGTTATAACCCTAAATTGCACCACACATGCTTACCTGGCATCACGCCAACTCATATCCCTTCTTTGCCAAAAAACTACTGAACAACTCTTCTAAAAACTCCATTTTTAAAAAGTAAACGCTAGAAGGCCCACTACAACCCGCGGGTAAATGCTAGCAGGCCCACTACAGCCTGCGTTTGCCTTCAGAATCACAAGAAACAAAAATTTTCCGATGGGACAAAAAGCTATGGGTCAGTTAACTGAAACTCCCAGCCATGTATGGCCGAGAGTTTGTCCAAAACCCTAGCTCCTTCTAGCCTATAAAAGAAGGGGTAGGGGTACTATTCGAAGAGGAAAAAGATAGCAAAGAAACTCTGCCCAATTGTTGAATCCATTTGTCCCAACCCTTTATCATTTTCTTAAGCCTAAACAGAATTCAAGCAAAGAAGTTGGAGGACAAAGAAGAGGAGGAGCCCAGGATCAGGATTGAGGAACGGTGGCCGATCTCTATGATTATTGTAAGTTGATTCATCTTGAGATTAATAAAGAATACTTTTCCCGTCCCAATATACGAGTCTTATATATTTTATTTGATTTATGCTTAATCTCTAACCCTCTAGTAGAACAATAGCATGCATGCGTAGTGTTTTTGTCTTGATTGCAGGATCGTCTTTGGAAGGAGTAGCAGAAGCAAGGAGATAAAGCGCAACGGAGGATCTACATTAAGCGTCGTTAAAAAGGTTAGTTAATTCTTTCCATGTTTGCATGTGAAAAAGGGTTTTAGGTTTGGGATAGAAGGTTAAAAGTAATTTCTTAAGGGTCATGATCTGCATGCAAGTTTAAGCCCTAGCTTGTTAGTCCGTAGGGTATAATTTCCCAACAATAGAATTGGCGACTCCACTGTGGAGATTTTACTCTTAGGGTTTCCAGATTCAAGAGAGGCTTTTGGGTAGTTTAAAGGAATGAAGTTTCCATTTCTTTGTTGTTTTGTTTTCTGTTAGGTCAAAAGCTAGCAGGGAACCTGGTTATCAATACCAGTTTTTCCTTGATTGTTGCTTGACACTCATTATCAGGACACATAGAGGTACACGCGGCCTGCAGAAGGCATGCCCTTGTGTAACCCGTGCCCTAACCTTCTGTAGCCCGCGTTTGAACGCTTGCTGCAGAGGTTTCAGTAGCGTGTAGTCTTCAAGAAGTTAGAGAGGCAGTCTCCTCTTCCCTGTCGGAATTTTACCTTCTCAGGGGGCTTTCTGGATCCTGTCTGGGTCTTACTGGTTTACTGTCTTGTTTTCAGTCTGCTTTATTGTGTTTGATTCTTTGCATTTCATTTTCTTTTTCTATTAAAATAGAAGCATCTAAGCCTTTAAGAGACCCTGGTTGTCAGTACCAGAGGCCTTTTTTAGGTCTGGGCTGCCTGTGGTTGTTTTGTCTTAGATTTTACACAGACCCGCAGCCTGCTTAAGCTTAGCCCGAGGGTACCCGTGCGCTGTTATAGCTCAGCACGCGTTCGCATGCGTGCTGTTTCAGTGACAGTCGCAGGCTTGATTGGCTTCTTTTCAGCCTGGGTGGGGCGGTCATCCCCTCCTGTGGTGAGAAGTGTTCCTCTCAGGGGTTTGAGTCTGGGGCTGCACATTCAACAGGTTAGGGCCTCTTATCCTTAGCCTGTATGTTTATTAGTTGATGTTTTGGTAGAAAAGACAAAAGAAAATTTTGTTTCATGGTTTTTATACAAGTGTTAGAATTGGTGCTTTCTTGATTGCTTTGGTACGTCTTTTCTCTGGTTTGTTGCAATCTGCGCTTTAAGACAGAACTTTATCTTGTTTTCTTGGTTTTGTGCTTGTTGTCATTTTCCCTTTATTGCTTCTTTTTGCAATTAAATAAAAAAAAATTCTTGTTTCATTTTCTTCTTGGTTTGAAGATTGTGTTGTTGCATCAGTAGCTAGGAAGAAGTCTTTTTTCATAAGTTTTTGCACTTCATTTAGAGTATAAGTAGCTCGCAGATTTGAGTGAAATTACTTGGTGTTTGCTGCATGAAATCTTAAGAAAATTCCAAAAGAAAAATAAATCTTTCTTGTTGAAAAGTTGTTGGTTTTGCATTTTTTGTAAAAGTTTTTGTTTCCAAGCATTTCTTGTTCATTTTTCTTTGAGTCTTTACACACCATCAGTTTCACTTTCATACCTTGTGACTTAAAAATCCCATTAAAAGAAACGCTAATTAAAAACAATTAGACTTTTTGTTTGTAGGGTACATACACTAGCTCAGGACTAGGGCCTTGGAATAGGTTGGAGAGTAAATTCTCCAAGGCTACTCAAACCAAACATTGGAGTCTGTCATAAGGGAGTGTAGAAGTCCAGTTACGGAAAGTTATCTGGGACCCCCTTCTAACACAGGGGCTAAACACGAGGTCGCATAAGGAAAGGTAGCGGAGATAACCCCTCCAAAGCTGGACCGAGCGTAGTGGAGAACACATATCAAGGATTTGTTAAGGGATTCCGTTGTTTGCATTTGCCACGAAGCTTCACGGGTCTCGAATCCGTTCGAGGTCCTCAGTTGTCTTCCAGACCATTTGCTCTCGATACCCTTGACAGGTTTCGGGCTTGATACCCTACTCATTGTGGTCTACCCGACTATCGACTGTACCCGCTTGGTGACTGTTCACGTCCTGGCAAACTAGTTGCCAATCTTTTCTAGGGACATACAAAGGTGACTGCGGGGGTATACTGCGGTACCTAGGACAGTCATCAGGCCACGCTTTGTAGAGTATACCCGGAGGGTGCTTCCGTATTCGAGTTGCACTTGCACCGGTAAGTTGCTCTAGTGTTGGTTGTTGTAACTGTTCTTCAAAATAGTTAGTGTTTGCTTGTCTTATTTCATAGGGGCTTCTTTTAGTGTGTGTTATTGTTTGATCGTGTAGAATACCTTAGCATGTCATGAATGTTCTCACACAGTGGAGGATTTAGAGCTCCGCCGGTCACGAAGGCTTTTGGGCCTGCCGCCGGTTATACTGGAGCCACCCCCGACACCATTGAGGTGGAAGCTTGACCAACAAGGGTCTTTCGAAGCAACCGGGTTTCCAACCATTGAGCTCGAACAACTCCCCAAGGAATCGACCACCAATATTGGATTGGTTGAAACCTCAAACACTGATACTTGGCCACAAGTTATTGTGCCAATTCAATTTTACGAACGCCTGTCAGTGCCTCACACAACTATGGCAACAAACGTTGTTACTTCCTCTGGGAACTCTTCCATTCCCATCACTGTTGCTACCACAGGAGAAGCTTCTCCTAACTTACCTTTGTCGATGGTCCGGGCCACCATGGTCTCAGCCGCAACTATGTCGCACAGTGGACCGACCCCATCTATCGTGGCGGCTACACCTCCTTACACACCTAGTGCGACAGGCCCTCCGTTTTCATACGGTTTGCCTAGTTAAGGTACAAGTCCTGCACTCACTTCCTCCACTTTACAGACTTTGGGTCTGGGGGCAGAGAGCTCTAACGCTCCTCTGCAAGGTCAACTTGGGGGCATTCATGTCCCTTTCAACACTTTTCCTTACGCTGGAGGTCATATCTCTCCTTCGTCTCCTTCGCTTGGTGGTCCGCATCAGCAGTCCGCCGGGCAGCCTACACACACAAGTTCATTTGGAGCTGGGAGTCAAGGAACACCTGCACAAACTCTGCCGGTAGGTTCGTCACCGTTTGTTTAGAATGAGACGTTTGGTAATAACACTTTCGCATCCACTGCTTTCCCATCTGGGGGCACACCCATTTTTGGATAGTCTACTCTAGCATAGGGTAATATTCCTGTGCTGGGGGCACATATACCAGGACCTTGGAACTCAGGACAAGGATCCATTCCTTCATTTGGAATGTCATTATGGGGTAATTCTTTCCACAGTCAATGGAACCCCGGACAAACTTCTATACCTCTCCCATCAGGACCGGTATGGGGTAATCCTTCCCCAAGTCCATCAAACATGATGAATGCCCAACATCCTATGTCCTTTATGGGGAATCAACCAACGATGTCTCTGCAGATGCAAAACCCTTATGCTGGTCAGGGCCATGGTTTTTACCAGAACCCGGGCCAGTAGCCAAACTTTTCCTGGCAACCTGGTGCCAGTCAAACTCCAGGACCCTTTTATCCAGGCTATCAGCAACAACCTAAACTACCCTTCTTGGCGACGTTACACTTGCCAGATTTGACACGGTTGTTAAATGATCCTATCTGTCACGATCCACGTTGGCCTCCTATGCTAATGAAGTTGCCTTCGGACATTCCAAAGTTTGAGGCCAAGCCTAACGAAGATCCAGGTGATCACGTGACTACTTTTCATCTCTGGTGCTCATCTAACTCACTGAAAGATGACTCCGTCCAGTTGCGATTGTTTCAACGCACTCTTATTGGGAGTGCCACGAAATGGTACATCGAGCTTGACCGCTCATGATATTCTTCTTTTGGCGAACTGGCGATGGCCTTCCTTAACCATTTCCAGTTACCTGTGAGATACGACGCCGACACAGAGTTGCTAGTCAATTTCGAGCAGATGACAGTGGACCATATCTCGGATCATATTCGAGAGTGGCGACACTGAAAGAGTATTATCAAGGTACCCGTCCCACCAGCATTCCTTCTTGAGTGGTTCCTTAAGTCTTTAGTTCAGCAGTTATCCAAAGACGTCGTGACTTGAGGGGTTTTCTCCGAGGAAGATGCTATCATGAGGGCTCAACAGTTTGAGCTTATCTATTCTTAGTCTGGTTTATCGTACAACATCTTACTGGATGCACCACGGTCAATACTAGATAAAACTAGGCAGAGAGCCGGACCACATGCCAATGGCATCGTTGGTTCGACACAAACTAAGCCCGTTGAGCAATTGACAAAACAATTGCAGCAGTTATCTATACAGCACTCAGCAGCTAGCCAGACTACTTGTTTGGCTACTCCTCCTACCCAAACGTCGGAAGTACACTCTGTGCAGACGACTAACCCAAATGCCAACCAACAGCCTGAAGGGAAGAAAAAACAACGCAAGAAGAGTAAGGGGGATAAAAACTCAACTAATAATGCTGGTGAGGGCACCACGGAAGAGAGGAAGGTGAGGTATCCATGTAACTTATGTGCGGAAGACCACCCGACCCATCTATGCCCTCAGCTTGCGGAGGCCCAAAAGTTTGTCACACAGCAACAACAAGTCGTGTTGACTAACCCCTTTCAGCATGGGCAAAATTTAACTCAAGCCTCTACAAGTGCCGAGGGGGGCAGCCCAGAAAACTGCCCTCCCCCAAACAATTCATCTTCCACAAAAATATATATGGTTAAAAGTGATGCTTTAATAACAACTAGAGCGCACGACTATAGTAAACCAAGCACCTCTGAGAAGGGAAAAGAAGCTGAGATCCCATCTCTTCCTCTAAAGATCGAGAAGACGTTGGGGGAAACAATGACATGCATACCAAAAGGTGCGTTTAAGCGTGCTTCTCATAATCCAAATGCAAGGGCAGCCTAGAACTACTCTGTGGTGGAAGATTTATCACAAACCCCTTGTGCTATGTCTGCTTTGGAGGTCCTCCAAAGTTGCCCCGCTCAGAGGAAAGCCTTGTTGACTACTTTAGGCTCTACTGAGACTTGTAACCCAGGCACCATCATGTTAGATACGACTGACTTGAAACCTCGTTTTTCTTACCATGTCGCATTTCAGATAGTAGTGGCTCATCCCACAAAAATTTTTACACGGAATATCTTCCGCACGGTGGTAGACGAGGGCGCTTCAACTTGCGTTATGTCGTTAGCATGTTGGAAAGCCATTGGTCAACCTGAGTTTTCTCTGTCACCTACTCTCCTCACTGCGTTCGATGGTCATTCTTTTCGACTGCATGGCATCATTCCTTCTTTCCCTGTGCAATTAGGGGGGAAGATTGTGTGCATCAAAGTAGAGGTAGTTGATGCCCCCATCGACTACAATCTATTGTTAGGTCGTAGTTGGACTTATGAAATGCAAGCGGTGGTTGCTACAGTTTTTCGAGTCTTATTGTTTCCACATGAAGGCCGGATAGTGACCATTGATCAGTTGTCCTTCTCTCGACCTGACCCAGCCTTGGGGGCATCCACAGTTCCCATGATAGATAATCCTCAATCCAGTGTCGTTAACATAGGAGTTGGTTTGTGCCCATCTTTGATGGGTACTTTCGATTACTCGCCTCCTCAAGGCGATGTCAAGTTTATATCAACTCACCACAAGGCTGAGATTTTTCATGTTTCATCGTTTCGCACGACTTACTTTCAGGATCCGTGGATTCTTCCTTCCCCATCAGCCATGATGGATGAGACAGGGCACGCTAGCATGTCCATGCCCTTGTTGACCGCTGAAGTAGCGTACTCTTTAGTCCAACAAGCTTCAGCTACTCCCGATCTGACTCCCGCACAAGAGTTGGATCCACTTCCGGAGCCTATCTGGGCTCAGGGTTCTCTTGCTACCACTGATTCATTAGACTTAGTCTTGCCTTCTGACGAAGCTGTAATTGAGGCAATGACTAGTCCGAACAAACCTTGGGAAGATCTTCATCACAGATCATATTTCCTCCCAGAGTTAAGTCGAATCGAGGCAGGAGAATTTACTATCACCATGACGGGAGATCATCCATGTCCCATTAACCTTTTATCTACACAGGAAATTTATGCTGAGGGAAATATGGTGACTATCGTTGCCACTATACCTATCAACATCTCTCAAAACCCTGGCATCGTGGAGAATGTCTTCGTCGAAGCGGATTGCTCCCCTGAAGAGATTCAGATTTACACGGATCTTTTCAAATAATTTCACGACGTTTTTGCCTAGTCTTATGAAGCAATACCTGACATCGACCCACAAAGTGTCGATCGTGGGTTACCTTTGTTGTTTTCAAGATCACTTTGAGACCCAAAAGAAACATCCGGCGAGACTGCATTTTTTCTTTTTGATCTCGTCCGGATTAACTGAGAAAAGTAACCATTATGGAGTCTTCTTTAAGCCCTTTTCAGACTCCTTAAAGATGAAAAGATTGTCGAGTGACCTTGTTTCTTCACACTCGTTAAATTGGTCCAGAAGAACATTCCTTAAATGGGTCAACTGTAATCTTTTGGACCAATTTAAAAGAATTGTATTCAAACTGTAATCTTCTGGTCCAGAAGAACTGTAATCACGAGATCGTTCGCATACCCGGCCATCCTGAACATCCAATCAAGTCCTTGTTCGAAATCACTGAAGCCTTCAGTCAGATCATCAAGATTATCAAGTCAATAACCAATGAGCCATCAAAGACCTCTAGGTAGTGCATTCGTACACTCATATTACACTCCTAGCCAAGTTTTAGAAGATTTTGAAGTTGTTGCTCGAGCTCTGAAGTACAACCATCAGGTTGAATCAGCTTCTGGGAGATGGATACTTTCTATGTATATCTTTCTGATTTCGAGATGTAGCTCCGCTGTGTATTGTTCGCGGCTACTCTTTATAGTTATTTGACATGGATCTACAGTGTATTTGATTGGTAGCCATGGTTCTGATTTATC
>ML829193.1:15189-26021 GCA_009831015.1 Picea engelmannii | reverse complement strand
CATCTTCAAACTGCCAAAGAAATGTGGGATAAACTTATTAGCAGCTATGAAGGAAATGAGAAAGTAAAAGATGCCAAACTTCAAACATTTAGGTTGAAGTTTGAACAACTAAAGATGAATGAAGATGAAATAGTTAGAAAGTAATTTTTTAGGGTTGAATAACTTGTGAATGCCATGAAGGGTGTGATAAGATTGAAGAATCAATTTTAGTTCAGAAGATTTTAAGATCTTTGCTTGATAAATTTAATCCAAAAGTCTCTGCAATAGAAGAACTAAATGATCTTAAAACTCTGTCCATTGATCAACTCCTAGGAACTTTAACTGCATATGAAATGAGAATCAGCAAAGATAAATCCATTACTAGAGAAGCATATTTTAAAGAAGACAAGGATACTGATTCAGATTTAGATGATATTGAGGAAACATTTGTGAGAAGGTTAAAGAAAGGATCAGGAAAATATCAAGGAAAGATTCCCCTCAAATGTTTTAACTATGGTAAGATAGGTCACTTTTCAAATAAGTGTCCACAGAAGAAGAAGGACCAAAACTCTAAAGGTGAAGAGAAGTAAAAATCCAAAAGATTTGATAGAAAGAAAAGTTTATGTGTAAACAATTATGACTCAGAAGACACCGATAGTGACTCTTCCTGTGAAGATAAGGTAAATGAATTCATGCTTATGGAGAAAGAGGATTATGATAATAAAAGCACAGGGAGTGATGATAATGATGAAGAAGTTTTGGTTGACTTGGAAAGAGAGTTGATCATCGCTTTGGAAGAGATTGACATAATCGGACTTAAGAAGAGAAAGAAAAAAACAATTGTTGATACAGTTCAAGAAAGGCACTAAAAAACCTGATGAAGACTTTGCCCTGCTAAAAGTGGAATTAGAAGAGGCAAAGAAAATAGAGGACATTCTGAAACAACAGTTATCAGAAAAGAAGGCAAGATCTGAATCCCTAGAAGAAGAAGTAGTGAAAACAAGGAAAGAGTTGGAGAAGTTTCAATCCTTGTATCATCAGAATCTATCAAGTATCAAAGCCTCAGAAGGATTAGCCACCATTCTGAATCAGCAAAGGAATCCAAAGATGAAAACTGGTTTGGGTTATGAAGAGGGATAAAGTAGTGGTCAACCAAGAAACAAAGAACCCATCAAGTTTGTCAAATCTACAACCAATGACAACAACAGACCTGCAAAAACAAAGGAAGACAATCAACTGCCCAGGAGGAGTAAAGAAAAAGGTGCCATGACTAAATCTATAGAACAAAGAAATAATGCACTCCCTTCTCAAGGAAATCATCAGCATGGAAGACATCAAGCTACTCAAAGAAGACAACCATTTTCAAGGTACCAAGGATTTTTCTATGGATATTGTTTTTTATGTTCTAACTTTGGTCACAAAGTTGTAAACTGTTCATTGAAATTTAGATATGAGCAAGCAAGACATTCAAGGTATAGATATTTGCCACAACAACGAATGAGACACCCAAGTAAAAAACCTCCACAGATTACAAATCACTTGATGGCTAGGAAAAGGACACAGATTAAGCATAATAATCATTTTGACTCTTTAATCAATGTACCAGAATGCTACATCTGTCATAGCTATCGACATAAAGCTGTTGATTGTCGCTTAAAGAACTATAAATCAGATTTGAATTCCTCTGCTGAAAATGTCAAGGTTTGAAAGAAGAAAGAAAGTGATAAGTGTGGATTAGTGTTGTCGGCTCAAAGACAAAAGAACCCCTGGAATATAGATAGTATATGTTCCAAGCACATGACTGGAGAAAAGGATAGGCTTCTTCTTATAAACAAAATCAAAACAGGTAATGAGATCCTTGAAAATGATGAACTAGGTAAAATCAAGGATAAAGGGATGCTGAGTTTAAGTAATGGAAAAGGAGATTCTTAGGATGATATTCCTATAGATGGGATGAAACATAATGTGCTCAATGTAAGTCAAATGTGTGACAGAGGATGTAAAGAGGTGGTCCTTTCCAAAGGCTGTAAGATAAAGTCTGTAAAATTAGGACAAGTGGTGGCTAAAATCATAAGAACAAACAACAATGTTGATGTTGAATCCTCCTCTGCAAGTAAAGAAGAAGATTCAGATACAATAAAAGAATGTCCAGTTAGCATTTATCCCATGGAAGAAGTAGGAGAAGAATCATGTCATAAGCTGGAAGTAGAAGTTTTGAAGGTTGAGAAGTCAAACACCCAAATCAAATTCTTGAACAGTTCCATGACTCTGGATAAGATCTTGGATATTCAAAGATCACAAAATGACAAATCCGGTATTGGACTCAACAAGGTAGAAATCATTGCTCCTAAGAAACATGATACAGGTCCTCCATTTGTAAAAAGGAAAAGCAGATGTGAGAATGTTTGTAGTGTTTTTATCTTGTGTTGTATATGGTCATAAAAGCCTTGGGTTGTAAGAATCATGGAAGAAAAATGAATTTGCAGTAATAGAAACTGATGAGAATCAATGGGCATATCCAAGGGTTGTTTGAAAAGTATGAGATATAATTACGTAGTGTTTCAGTAGGACAACATCATCCTCAGAAACAACATTTTTTTTACAAAATGATATACATGACATCCTGTCGAGATAACAATAGGAAAGAGCTTGTTAGGGAAAGCTAACCTTTTAGGAACAAAGGGGGAAAGCAGTCAGAAGAAGAGAGAGAAAAGTGACAGGGGGAGTCATCTAGTTATGACAAGAAAAGGTTGATGAAGGAGTCCCAGTAAGAGAGGTGAGCAATTTTGAGAATTCTAGAAAGGATAAAGCGGAAGCTAAAGATGAATAGGTCCAAGAATCAGAAGGAGAAGACTCTGGTTTAGATATAAATATTTTTCAGGCCTCAAATAAGAGAGTCCATCCTGTTAGGGGGAGTTTGTGTTGTCTTAATATCTGATACCTCCTAAAAATACTGCAACAACTCAGGGGGAGCATGTTTTCTTTGACATTGATGTTAAAGGGTGAGAAAAGAGTCTGGGTGCCTTTGTTCCCATCAATGCCAAAGGGGGAGATTGTTGGCATGTTTTACAGGCAATGTATTCTTGTCATTGATGGAAATTAAAACAACGATGATGGCTTAAGTAAAGGAAGAATGTTCCAGGTGGGCACCAGAATTATTTTGGGAAGACGCAGTAGAGCAAGCTCGATAAGATCAGAAGAGATAGTGTAGAGTATGCGTGTTTGTCATTGATGGAAAATATCATGACCAGCAGCGCAGGGATAATGGCATGGCAATGGAAAGTTCAACAAGTGATCATTGGATCCCATTCATAAGCATAAACTCCAGGAGTCAAGGAAGAAACTCACGGTAGAAAATTGCGAAATGAGAAACCATGAATTAATCTCCATTTCGGAGTTTCGGATACTAGAATTTGGAGGTGTCAAGGAAACTCATGACAAGAATGATGAAATCATGAAATGCGAAACCACTCCATTTTGGAGTTTCGAATAGAGGGAGTTGGAGGAGTCAATAGTTGAGACTCTTCATCACAGGAGTCCCGAAGTTTCAAAATGCGAAACGATGAAATCCCGAAACAAGCACATCAACAAAGAATCCATTTCGAAGTTTCGCAGACCAGGAAATCAAAGATCAAAGGAACTTTAACCTTTGAAGTAGCGAACCCCAAAATCCCAAAACAGGCACATCAACAAACCATGTCAGCAAACCACGTCAGCTAAGGACACGTGGCACAATCAGGCAATGAAAAGTGTCAAGTTGATTCAACATTTCAGGCACATGTAAGTCATGAATCAGAGTGACACATGGCAGTTATTCAACACATGTCAATACACGTGTGACGTCAGCAGGTTTACGTCACATCAGAACTTTCTATTTCATGGCTTTACATAGCAAGCAAAAACTCCACTATCATGAAGTCTAAAACTCTGAAATGCCGAAAGGGACTATTGTGAGTCTAAAAAACCCGAAAGGCAAAACTGTGAAATCTTGTCAACCGTCCATATCAGTGGGTTATGTGAACTGTCCGATCACTTTGGAGATTTTGTGATCATGAATTTTATAATGTTGGAGTCACAATGACTCGAAGGGAAAAACGTCGAAATCCCATCAGCCATTTGATTAATAAAAGAAGGGATCAGATTATGAAGTCTTGTGGACCGTTGATCTAGCTCCATTTCGAGGATTGCGACTTGGAGTGTCGAGACACTTCTTCACAGGAATGCTGAAATGTCAAAATGTTGAAATGTGAAAACCCTTTTTGGTGTAGGCTTTGGTCACTGTCAATGGTCATGTGAGAGGGAGGAGATAACACCAAGTTAATATCCTTTTCATCGATCATAACATGAAGAGTCGAGACTCTTCACCACAGGAATGCCGAAATGCCGAAATGTGAAATGGTGAAATCAACACGAGACCCTGTGCTTATAATCCAACGGTGTTGGATACTTGGAAATCTAATTGAATGGCTACTATTTCTCTTCACAGTTAATCGATCAATTACGATTCAGTTAGAAGAACTAAATCATGACTCTTGGACGGTTGGAAATTCAGTTGCTGATGCGTTTTCTTGGTAGTTCACAGTGTAACTGCAAGAAATGAATGATGGTTTCCGCCAGAGGACTCAAAGAGACTTTAGGGTGATCGCCAGAGAATATGAAGAGTCTCATGGAATCTTCCAGTGGCATGAAGACTATTCATAGAGTCTATTGAAAGATGTAAGACCGTTGGAGCCTAGAACTACAACAGAGGGAATGAGCTCAACTGTGACAGAGAAGAAGAAGAGTCTTGACTGCTGGAGAGGCTAAGGAATCTCAGCATAACACCCAGTGATGATGGACGCATGGGTTTAATCGCCAAAGAAGCTGAAGAGTTGTAATGATGATCAGGAAGAGCACTCGACATGGGGAGAGGATGCAGAAGCATTGTGAGTAGAGGATGTAGAAGATGAACAGAGAGAATATAAACACATAATAGAGAAGAGATTGGGTGTTGTTGAGAGTGATTCAGGTGTGTAGAAGGAGGCATAGTGCAGCAGCTCAAATGCATAGAAGAGGAATGGTGCATAGAAGGGACATGGCACACATAGCATAAAATGAAGAAGAACATAGAGTGTATGGAAGGGGGTGCAGGAAGACACTGATGCAGGTAGGGTAGAGCAGTGTAGCAAAATAGTCTTCCTTTACCAATATCGTTTTTAACATTGTACCATCCTCATTTTCTCTTTATGTGGATGGTGGTCATAAGAAATGACATAATCAACACTTTCAACTATGCTATAAACCCTTTTCTTGGATACACATTCTACCATTGATAATTTTTACTAACATAACCTCATTGTTTCATATATAATAACATACTACTGTTAGTCTATAAGCATGTTATATGTATGCCCAATAATTTCTATATGCGCTAATGCACATCAATATGTGCCAAACATTCACTCTTAGCATGACTACTAGTGCATATGCATTCCAACTTTCTTATATGCATTATGTATCACTTCTCAGTATGCACTCTATTGAATATTTGTTATAGCTTCTTGCACTATATGTGGTTGTTCTTAATTCCAAATGGATTCTTGCAGTCTTCCACACTCTCACTTTGTTCATCTATGTAGTATCTCTTCCTATCCAAACACCTTACAACCAAGTCTAACTTGGCCATATTGCAATCCCAGTGAAAGTATCCTATTGGTATTGCAACCCCATTAGCACTTACCTCTACTTATGGAATCCTATCCCAACTTTATCTTGCTAGAACCTTCTAACATATTGTAATGTTGCAATTTATGTCATTCCATCTTCTTTTCAAGCACTGTCCAACATAGAGATGATTTTCTTATCATATGATCCTTCTTAATATTTATATTTTAGAATCACTACTCTTTTGATGGACCACACCCTTGGAATCCTCTGTTATTATCTCTAGTTGTCCATTGGATTTGTTCAATTTTTGGAAACTCCTCTTCACTTTATTGTGTAATTCTTTGTGAAGTTCCATTTTTTCCACCCATGAATAATATTCCCTTAATGGAATGTTGCATTTCTCCATTGAAACTTTTAAAGTGAATGAATCTTCATTATTCCATCCCATAAATTCTTCACACTTGTACCAAGATTCAACTATGCACTTTGATAACATAAGTGGTTTTCTTGCTCTAAATTACTTTAAGCATAGTTTTTGATTTATAGTTGGATACTCTTATAAGTCTTAATATACTAGTCCCTAGAGATTATTTGTCCATTCCTATGAGTCACACATTACCTCAATAGGTCCTTATTCTTTTGCAACATGATTTTGCAGTCGTTGTTACATTTCTACCTTCAAGGTTGAGGAAACTTCCCTTACCTTGCTATGTACATTAATGTCATTCTTCACCTCATGTTTTTTGTGATAATACTTGTTTATTTTTCTTTGCAAGTCATTCAAACTCTGTAACAACTAAGTATTAATTGGTTTTTCTCTTTGTGAGCTCTTATTTAACCTTTCATTATCTGCTCTATAGCTCTTACTCTTTCCATGGTTTCTTGGCTATACATAGTAACAAACTACAGTAGTCGTGATCCTTACATCTCTTTTCTTCATGAGTAGACCCTAAAATTATATTTTCTAATAGATCCATGCAATCTTTACTTATGATATATAATCATCTAGTTAATAATCCCTTGACATAACACTTTCTTCTTAAGTATTCCCCTATTCATCAATAATACCCTTTTCATTACTAGGTTATTACACTTCGAAATTTGCCTCCATATAACTAGAAATGTACCTTACTAAATTATATATGCATCCTTCCCTACTCAATACTCCCATTTGGTATGCACCTCTTTCATTTGAAATTATTTTCCAAAAACAAAACTATTTTGGAAATATTTAATTTTAAACAATTGCATTGTTCGTGATCCAAATGTCATTTCTTCTACAACTTTTCGAAGCTACCAAGTGCTTCCTTTAAATTTCATTATAAGTTTTGTTTTTTAATATTCTTCCTCTCTCTCTTTTTTAATCTTCTTCATCTTTCTCATTTTCTTTCTGCACTATTTCGGACCATCTTTATCTTCTTATCACACCAAATAATTTTGTCACGACGATGTATCACATGACCAAATTTTATCCATTGTGCCAAAAAAAAATTGGCACAGTGATATATTGCATGGCCAAATTTTATCCATTACACAAAATAAATTTTTGCATGAATATATACCACATCCCATAACTTGACCTCTTGCAAAATCTTTATTGCGTCTCTAAAACCGAGTTATGACGCCAGATAAATTTTCACCATGTGACTTATCAGATTCCACAATTTTAATCCATGTGACATCTTTATTGCACTTAATAAATTTATTTTATGTGATGTATCACACTTAAATTTTTTTCGTTCAACACATTGCATCACGGATTTTTATCTTTTCGATTTCTTCAAGTTTTTTTCTAAGTCCTTTTTATATCCATCCTTCCTTATCTTTATTTTATGTGATGTATCACGCTTAATTTTTTTTCGTTCAAGACATTGCATCATGAATTTTTATCTTTTCAATTTCTTTTTTTTTCTAAGTCCTTTTTCTATGCATCCTTTCTTATCTTTTGCACTTCCGAAAACTTTCTTCTTTGTGATGCATGGCATCGTAAATTTTTATAGTCCGATATGTTGCACCCTTTGAACTTTTCTTTGTCGTGATTCTTCTCCTTTCTTTACTGCATCTGTTGAAACTTTCTTCTTGTGTGGTTTATTGCAACAATTTTGTTTTGCTGTGATACATCACACTTCAATAAAATTTTAATTTATGTGATATGAAATCCTTCTCAAAATATTTCAAACTTTTCTTTGTTGCTCCTTTCTTTACTTCATCTATTGAAACTTTCTTCTTGTGTTGTTTATTGCAACAAATTTTTTTTGGTGTGATACATCACACTGCAATAAAATTTTGTTTTGAGTCATATGAAATCCTTCTCAAAATATTTCAAAAAACTTTTCTATGTCTTGAGTCCACTTCCTTCCAATAATATCATGTTGCATGAAAATTATTTTCATGTCATATAACATTATTGTCATGTGATGTACCTTATATTGCATGAACAATATTTGCATGTAATACATTGAAATTTCTCCAAAAGATCCAAGTCTTGAAGCCCTTCTCAAAAGAAGGAAAATTTCTTCTCTTGTGGCATGTCACAAATTACAAATAATTGATGCTAAACAACACACATAGACAATCTTTTGGAAACATTTTTTTTGTGACACATTGTATCACACATATAAATTGTTCATGTGATACAAAACAATTCCTTCAACTTTTCTATGTCTCGAGTCTTCTTCTTGATGATCACCCTATGTCGCATGAAAAATATTTTTACACAACAAACACTATATTGCACTAATAATATTTTCATGTGATACATAGAAACTTTCCAAAAACAAATTAAGTCTTGTGAGTGTACTTCACAACCAGAAATGTTGGAATCCTTCACGGTGTATCCTACCAAAATCATTTTGGTGCGATACATTGCATCACAACAATTTTTTTCTTTTTTGATACACAAAACTCTTCATTTTTTCAAGAATTTTTCTAATTATTTAACCCATTTCCTAGGGTAGAATATTGTATCGTACAACAAATAATTTCATGCTATATAAACTATATAGCATGAAAAATATTTTCATGTGATACACACAAAATTTTACCCTTATTTTCGACACACATTCATTTTTCCAAAATTCGAACTTGTGATTCTTGTGGAACCCATGGAATGAACCTTTGATTTGATTTTGACCTCTTACTTTCCAAATAGACTCTCACGGTAGAAAACCCCATTACAAAAACCAAAATTTGGGGACTTCGACCTTGGTTTTTAGGCTAGAAAAATTTAACTTTTCCCCGAATCTTTGTTGTTCCGTAGATAACCCATTGTTACACAATATTTTGTCTAAATTGACGATGTTCACTTATCATTTATCATCGAGAGAATAAAATACTCGATTGTTGAGGAAGAACCTTTCTTTGGAAGAAGGAAAAAAGGTCATTAAAACCCTATTTCAAGAGAGTGCACAACATATGACACCCTTAACTGTCACATGTTGCACCTATGTAAGGTGCCACAATGTCTCAATTTTATCCATTGTAGGGTGTGGGATTGTCTAAAAGAGGAGAAACAAATGAAATTCATGAAGTTTCTATAAGATAACCTTTGAATATGAGGTGTCTTCTGATCGGTTTGGATCTCACCCATACTCCTGATTTTGGGAGATCCTAAGATCTCATGCTAAACTCATTTTCAATCTATAAAAAGAACCTTCTCTCATAAGGAAAGGATAATAGTTAATTGGGAATAATGGTTGATAACTTTTGTTAGAAAACCAGGATCGTGGAGCAATAAAATAAAACAAATGTGGAAATAAAACAAAGAAGATACAAAATACAATAGAGACACAGATTTACGTGGTTCACCCAGTGTGGGCTACGTCCACCAGAGAAATTGCTAGGTCATTCCTTTATTATTATCCATCATATGAAGGGATACAACCTACAACAAACCCGTTGTAACTTCCTCTTGTTTCTCTCACAGTATCCTATCTTAGAATATAATATTTTCCATCAACCATAGCCGCAATACATTTCCCTCATAAAAGAGAGTTGCCTTCTAGGGCAAAAAAGCCTAACATAATCTCTATCGTTAGATCTGCGACCTTATAATGAACGGTCCAGATTTACAATGAAATTACAATATACATTTACATTGCATTTTTTCCTTTCGGGGCTTCACCCTCGAACCCCAGCTTGCCCCCAGACCCCCCAGCTGGGGGGATAGCCTCCTGGGACCCCGCAAAGGGGGTAACCCCCCTCTGCACTCCCCCGTGTAGAAGAGTGTACATACTTATGGGGTGTAAATACTTCATGGGGTATAAACACAACTGAAAGTAAAATACCTCTGAATCATGAAGATAATAAGGCTCCACAACCAACAATCTCCCACTTGGAGACTGATCTCAACAACTCCACCACTGTTGTATATGTTGGACTCTGCACCTTCTTGGGCCTGGAAAATTTCTCATCTTCATCTTCATTCTTGAAGACCAACTGAAACTGAGTAGGAACTCAGTTTCTCCCTTGTTACTCCCTTTGTTAACATGTCTGCAGGATTCTGGCTAGTGTGTATCTTTTCCAACTTCGAATGTCCATCTTCCAAGGTGGATTGTATGAAGTGGTACCTCAACTGTATATGCTTAGTCTTCAAATGGAAGGCTAAGTTATTTGCAAGATGAATGGCACTCTCACTGTCACAATACAACCTATTATTCTCTTGCTTGTTTCCCAATTTCTCCATAAACCTCTATAACCAAATCATCTCTTTACTAGCCTCTGTAGCAGCAACATACTCTGCCTCTATTGTTGAAAGTGCAAAAACCTTTTGCAGTTTTGAAATCCAACTTACTATTGTTCCACCTATATTAAACACATATCCTATGGTACTCCTCCTGCTATCTTTATCACTTGCCATATCTGAATCAACATATCCTTGTAGAACAGTTTCTGAACCTCCAAAACATAATGCATGATTAGCAATACCTCTCAAGTATTTGAGAATCCACTTTACTACCTCCCAATGTTCTTTACCTAGATTGTTCATATATTTTCTCACAACTCCCTCTGGATGTGCAATATTTGGTCTTGTGCAAACCATTGCATACATCAAGATGCCAACTATTGATGAATATGGGACCCTGGACATGTATTCTATCTCCTCCTGTGTCTTGGGACACATTTCCTTAGTTAATTTGAAATGGCTGGCCAAAGGTGTACTAACTGGTTTTGCATTCTACATTCTAAACCTCTCCAACACCTTCTCT
>ML829193.1:0-15139 GCA_009831015.1 Picea engelmannii | reverse complement strand
TTGCGATTTTTCCTGTCTCTTGTTATTCTCATACCAAGGATTTTCTTTACAGCACCCAAATCCTTCATCACAGATGAATTGTCTAATTTATTCTTGAGCACATTTATATTCTACATATTAGACCCTGCAACAAGCATGTCATCTACATACAATAGCAAGATAATAAAGCTTCCATTTTCTAGCTTTTTAAAATAAACACAGTGATCAGAATAACATCTACTATAACCATGTTCTGTCATAAGCCTGTCAGACTTCAGATACCACTTCCTTGGAGCTTGATTTAGGCCATATAAGCTCTTCTTCAACCTGCATACCAAATTCTCCTTCCCTTTGACCTCATACCCTTGTGGTTGCTGCATATAAATCTCTTCCTCCAAATCCCCATGGAGAAAAGTTGTTTTTACATCTAACTGTTCAAGATGCAAATCTTCTAGTGCCACAAGAATTAAAATAGTTCTAATTGAATTCATTTTAACAACAGGAGAAAATATTTCATCAAAATATATACCTTTCTTTTGTGCAAACCCCTTTACAACAAGTCTAGCCTTGTACCTCTTTTATCCTCCATCTTCTTCCTTCAACTTGTACACCCATTTATTCTGTAATGCTCTTTTTCCTACATGCAACTAAACCAAGTCCCAAGTATGGTTATTTACCAAGGAATCCATTTCCTCTTGCATGCCTTGCTCCCACTTCCTTTTTGTGTCTACCTGCATTGCCTCTTCATAACATTCTGGTTCACCAGAATCAATCAACAATAAATAATACAACGAAGGAGAGTATCGTTCAGGGGGTATACTTAACCTGGTAGATTTTATAACAACACTTTCAGGTGTTTGAGGTACCTTCTTCTCCTGTTGTTGTACATTGTGATTTTCTGGTTCCTTTGAAATTTCTTTTTCAGTGATCTCATAAAGCACTGTGTATTCTTGTTTTTCTTTTTCATGTTTCTTTCTCTGCAACTGATCTTTGTACATGACCTTCTCATTGAATATGACATCTCTACTCCTAATGATTTTTTTATTTTCATAATCCCATAAGTGATAAACAAAATCATTAACACAATATCCAATAAAGGTACACTTCTTGGATTTTGCCTCAATCTTTGTTCTATTTTCTTTAACAATATGGAGAAATGTTTCACAACTGAAAGTTTTCAAAAAAGAATATTTTATCCTTTTTCCTGTCCATTCCTCCTCTGGAATTCTACCATCCAAAGAGCTTGAAGGTCCTCTGTTTATTAAGTAAACAACAGTATCTACAACATCTGCTCAAAACTGTAAGGGCAAACCAACATGCAATTTCATACTCCCTGCATGCTCCATGATTGTCCTGTTCATCCTTTCTGACACACCATTTTCTTGTGGTGTTCATGGAACTGTCTTCTCTCTACAAATCCCATGGTATGAACAGTAATCATCAAACTCCTTGTTGTAATATTCACCTCCATTATCTGATCTGAGACACTTCAACGTTTTTCCTGTCTCATTCTCAACCAAATCTTTCCATTTCTTAAAAGTATCAAAAACATCAGATTTTTGTTGAATGCAATAAACCCAAGTTTTTCTAGTTGCATCATCAATAAAAGTAATATAATAATGAGAGACACCAAAATATGATACCTGAGTTGGTCCCCATACATCTGTATGCACAAGTTGTAACCTTTCACTCTTCTTTTCTTTTTCGACTCTGAGAAATCTGGCTCTCTTATGTTTTCCACAAACACAATTCTCACAGAAGTACAAATCAATTTGTTTAAGATTTGGCAACAAATTTCTTTTGTGAAGTATATGCATCCCCTTCTCACTCATGTGTCCAAGCCTATGATGCCACAGTTTTGTATCCACTCCTGTAGAAGTTAAAGAGATAGAAGAGTCAGTATTACCAGTACATAAATACAATGTACCTACCTTCTCTCCTTTCGTTATCACCAATGATCCTTTCATGACCTTCCACATCTTATCTGTAAATATGGATATACAACCTTCACTTGCCAACTTCCCTGTTGAAATTAGATTTTTCCTTAAATCTAGAGCATGTCTTACCTCTTTCAACAACCATTGGTTTACATTGCGTTGCTTTATTTTTACCTTTCCCATTCCAACAATTTTTCATGGTGCATTGTCACCCAAATGAACCTGTCCAAAATCACCTTGAACATAATCTAGAAAATGTCTCCTATGGGGTGTGGCATGAAATGAATCCCTTGAATCTACTACCCAAGACTCAAAAATATTATCTACAAAAAGAATCAAAGCATCTTGTAACACATCAATTGTTACATTTGCTTTCTGATTTCTCTCCTGCTGTCCATCTCTTTGTTTATTTGGAGCTCTTCAGTCTTTCTTCAGATGTACTTTCTTCCCACAATTCCAACACTCTATCTTTCCAAGTCTGGATTTGGATCTGCCCTTCCTATAATTTCCACGGTTCCCGAAACCCTTTCCTCTATCCTTTTGTCTTCCCTTGTTCTCCATGTTCAACGCATTTCCTGATGTCTCACCTATTCTTTTCCATCACATTTCCTCACTAAGGATAACACCAACAACATTATCAAATTTTAAAGTATTTGAACCAGAGACAGAGTTACTTACAACCACGACCAAGCCATTCCATCTTTCTGGCAATGAGCAAAAGATTAGAAGTGCCCTGACCTCATCATCAAAGTCCACTTTTACAGAACTTATTTGATTAGTAACCGTATTAAAATCATTTAAATGATCTGCAATAGAACCACCTTCTAACATATTCATATTAAATAATCTCTTCATTAGAAATACCTTATTAGACGCCAAGGGTTTTTCATACAATTTGGCCAATGCGTCCATCAAACCCTTTGTTGTCTATTCTTTGGAAATATTGAAAGCCATCGACGCTTCCAGGCTCAACTGTATCATTCCTAGAGCCTTTCTATCAAGAATCTCCCATTCTTCATCCTTCATAGCCGCCGACTTCTTTGCTATTCTACCCAATGGTAGGAATAGATCCTTCTGATATAAATAGTCTTCCATCAGCATCTTCCATAACTGGTAGTTTTGGCCATTAAATTTATCGACCCTAAACTTTCCATCTTCCAACATTGCTCCCACTTGAACCAAGAACCCTCTTTTCTTGCGAGTTACCTTTCACTCTGATACCAGTTGTTAGAAAAATAGGACTGTGGAGCAATAAAATAAAACAAATGTGGAAACAAAACAAAGAAGATACACAATACAATAGAGACACAGATTTACGTGGTTCATACAGTGTGGGCTACGTCCATGAGAGAAATTGCTAGGACCTTCATTTATTATTATCCAACATATGAAGGGATACAACCTATAGCAAACCCGCTATAACTTCCTCTTCTTTCTTTTATAGTCTCCTATCTCAGAATACAATATTCGCCATCAACCATAGCCGCAATGCATTTCCTTCATAAAAGAGAGTTGATGACGTAGGCGCACCACCCAGGGCACGTCCACTCGCAGGACCTTTTCTCCTTCCTAGCCCGAAGAACTCAAAGGTTCTCTATTTCCCTATCGGGAAATATTCCACCCACAACAACTCTCCTCCAAAGGCCTCCCTCGACGATTGAGAAATCAACACTACCCTCTTTTCTTTGTGATCGGGATTCCTCCTATCATGGAATTGATATATGAAATGTCTAAACACTTTGTTTTTTTGATCCCAAATCCTCGATACGTTCCTTTGTTGCTTTAGCCCTCACTTGGCTAAGCTCCTGGGTCCATGTGACCTCTCCTTATATGACCACGGTCATATCCCTCATCGGAATTTCGGGCTTTCCGATATCAATATGCAATTGTCCCCGGGACTTGCGATTTCCCGAACTCCGACAAGCCTTTTTCCATGATATCCCTCCTAGATGTAGGCTTTGACTCATACAACCGTTAACTCATGACCACGGTCTTACCCCGTCGGGGCTACGGGATTTATAATTCTACAAAACACTTACCTGTGGGTTTCTCGATTTCTCGAACACCAATTCTCCATCAGGATGACAACTATCTTCCACTACGACGCCTTCCTCCTCGTCAGGATTTTGCGGTTCACGAAACCAAAGTGCATAAACACTTTGTCACCGGAATCCCCGATTTCCCGATGACTCAAACCCCGATGGATGATTCCTTATCGGGAATTCTCCCGATGACGTTGATTTCCTCCACGTGTCCCCTCTGACGAACGATCCCGATTTCTCTGGGGTTTCGGGACTTAAAATGTCTCAACTTCCTTGTCTTCAGAAACTCCGATACACCGATTCCTGACTCTCTCCAAATTTCTGAAACGTGTCCCAAATGGTGGACGGTCCAGATCAACTCTCGAGGTTCGCTATTTTACAAAACCAGGAACCTTCACTTACCTGAACTTCGATGACCAAAATCCTGATCTGGTGATCACGCAACACATGTCCTCCTTGAGATCCTACGACTATGATCCCTCCACCGTTTCAGGTTCTCCTGGTCACGGATCCTTGGCTCCTGAAACTCCGAAAATGCTGATGAACTCTCAATTCCATGCCACCTGTCCCAACAGATTGACGACCCAGATCTTCCCGGGATTTTGGGGTTTCAAATGTCGAAAAACACTTGACCATGAGACTTTCGATCCTTCGAATCCTGACGATAACCCTCATGCAACTTATGTTAGATCCGACGGCTGACGGGTGTTTTAGTGAGTTCGGATGGTCCTAAATATCTGGAGCTTGAACTCCGAACACGGTCGTAAGTTCCCCGCTTATGTGGCAGATCCAACGGTTGATGGGACTTCACTAATCCTCACTATAAGATACTGACCGTCGATTTCTTTTCTCCTTGAAGATTTCTTCTACGAGTGGAACCAATATTTCTCTATGGAGACTGGTCCTTCTGCATGCAACTTTGCAGTGCCTATTCAATCATTCTGTGCACAGACTCTTTGTGCTTCTCTCGACGGATTTGAAGGCCTTATCCCTCCTGAGCTTTCTCACACTTTCAACCTCAAAGAGGTTCTTTGCACGCACTCCTTGCAGCAGTTCTCAAACACATCCAGTGTTGAGTTCTTTTGACTCTGCGCACACCTCCAGCAGCAGTCCTTCAATACTTCGCTCAGTTGTGACTGAGACTCTCCTTAGCCTTTGCACTCCTTTCACGGCTCCTATAACCCAATTTCTCTTCTGGGTGAATGAGAACAAGAGCTAACTATCTGATCCTTCTGTCAACGCACTCCTTGCGAACGACTTCAACTGCACTCCTTGCAGGAAATCATTGCTCAGATAGAGAAACAATTGTAACTCATTCCACTCCCTCTCAGATTTCAATCTCAACACATGAAATCATACACACAGCATAATAGCAAATGCATAACAGGAAGTAATACTCATGAGCATAGCATTCAACACACATACACAAAGAATAACACGACAGCCATGAATCTGAATCAACTTCTTCTATTAATTCAAGATCTATACATGGGTGTTCTTCTACAGTTCTCTGCTTCTCTCCTATGCTCTGGATTCTTCTAAATCTTTCTGAACTATGTTACAAAGTATAATGAGGGTGTCTATATCCGTTCTCCCTCTTTCTTCTAAAACTGTCTAATCTAATATTCAATTCTACCTACTTACATTTACTACTATAAATACCTCTGTCTATCTCAGACGAGAGCAGGGTGCTCAAGGTCTAATTACATTATACCAAGGCACCTTAATTAAATGGTCTCATTTATGTTTGGCGCATCAATTTCAAGGGAAAATTTAAAAATTGGTGCTGGCGTGTGCCCATCTATCCTTTGTCTTCTACGCTGGCTCACTTGTCTCGGGAGATGCTCCTGCATCATACTCCCTCACTTGAAAATTTGCATGGGCTCCTGTCCATGAGCTCTTGCACGGTATGTCCATGCTTCTGTATCTTTGCTTCATTCTCCCAGCTGGCGTCTTCAACTGGATGGCCCTTCCACTTGACCAAATATTCAAAATATTCTTTCCTTCTGGTTTTCTTACCCACTCGTTTATTCAGTATCTGTTCCATCTGTGGCTTCTCTGCAACTGGCATCTGCTTTTTCCACTGAACCTTTGGTTGTTCATCACTTGCAGTATTGATTTCTCCAGCTCTATATGGGTATAAATCCATGATGTTGAATATCGGAGATATTCCGATTCCGTCCGGTAACTCGATCTCATAAGCATTTTCTCCCATCTTCTTCAAGATATTGCATCGTCCAATTTTCTTCATCTTTAACCTGTTGTATGTTCCTCTCGGGAACCTTTATTTTCTCAAATGCGACAGAACCAAATCACCAACCTCGAATTGAAGTTGTCTCCTATGTTGATCAGCTCTGCGCTTATATTCTTGGCTTGATTTCAGTAACCATTCCTTCACCTGGCTGTGAAGCTCTTTCATTGCCTCAGCAAATTCTTCTGCACTAGCGCTGCTAGTAGGAGTCTGTCCTAAATCCCTCAATTCAGAAACTCCTCTCGACTGCATTCCATATATAATCTGAAATGGACTTTTTCCTGTGCTCCGATTAACAGATTCATTGTAAGCAAACTCTGCCTGCGGCAATATATTGTCCCAACTTCTATGGTGCTCTGTCACCAAGCTTCTCAGCAAGTCTCCCAGACTTCTGTTCACCACTTATGTTTGCTTGTCTATCTGAGGATGATAAGCAGAACTAAACATCAAGTTAGTCCCCATCTTCTTCAGTATGTCCTCCAAAAGTTCCCTAATAACTTTGTGTCTCTATCTGAAACAATACTCCTTGGTAAGCCATGAAGTCGAACGACTTCTTTGAAAAACAGATTCGCGATCTGTGTCGCATCACTGGTTTTCTGACATGGGATAAAATGTGTCGTCTTGGAAAATCTATCCACTATCACAAAGATCGAATCAAATCCTCTTTGTGTCCTTGGCAATCCCAATATGAAATCCATGCTAATTTCATCCCACGGCTTATCTAGTATGGGAAATGGTTGGTAGAGACCCGCATTCTGCTTCTTTCCCTTTGCATGCTGGCAAGTCCTGCATATGTATACAAACCTCTTGACTTCTGACCTCATCCCTGGCCAAAAGTATGACTCGCTCAGCTTTGCGAATGTCTTGTCGTGACCAAAATGTCCTGCTAATCCTCCACTGTGTTTTTCTTTTAGCAGATTCTCCCTCATGGAGCAATTCGGAATACATAGTTGATTGCCTTTGAATAGAAATCTGTCCTGGATCACATACTCTATCCACTGGATTCTGTCTCTGAGAACTGGGTTCTTAGCTGCTCCATACGCTTCTCTGAAATCCTGATCATCTGCATACATATCTTTAAGATCATCAAAGCCTAGCGTCCGGACATTGAATTCCTTTAACAACAAACACTTCCTGCTCAAAGCATCAGCAACTTTGTTAGCAGTACTAGAAATATGTTTTATCACAAAAGTTAAATTTTGCATGTATTCAACCCATTTAACATGCCTCTGATTCAAATTTTCCTGTTGAGTCACAAACTGTAATGCATGGTTATCACTATATAAAACAAATTCTTTTGGAATCAAATAGTGCCTCCATTTCTTTAATGCCCGGATGATGGCATAAAATTCCTTATCATATGTGGAGTACTTTTCTTTTGCCTCATTCAGCTTCTCGCTGAAATATGCAATCGGTCTGTCCTCCTAACTTAAGACCGCTCCTATGGCAAACCCGCTTGCATCACATTTTACCTGGAATGTCTTTTGAAAATACGGAAACACCAGAATTGGTTGTTCCGTAATCCTTCGTTTCAATAAATTGAAACTCTTCTCAGCCTCTTTAGTCCAGTGAAAAGATTTATGTCTTTTCTTAACTGTATCCATCATTGTTGCGCTAATTCCACTGAAATTCCTGATGAATTTCCAGTAGAAACTAGCCAATCCGTGAAAACTCCTCACCTCAAATACGTTCCTCGGTGATGGCCAATTCTTGATCACTTCTACCTTATAAGGATCCATCCTTAGCTCATTTGCAGATATAACAAAACCTAGATAAATGAGCTCTGTCTTCATAAAAGAGGACTTCTTCATATTTATCAACAGCTTCTCCTGCTGTAGTCTCTTCATCACAACAGCCAAATGCTTCATATGTTCAGCCTTCATCTTGCTGAAAACCAATATGTCATCCAGATACACGATGACAAATTTCGCGATGAACTCCTTCAGGACTTCATTCATCAACCTCATAAAGGTACTTGGTGCATTCGTCAAGCCAAACGGCATGACATGCCATTCATACAGACCTTTGTTTGTCTTGAATGTTGTTTTCCATTCATCACCTTCTCTCATACGAATCTGATGATATCCACTCTTCAAATCAATCTTTGAAAAAAAAATTCTCCACTTAAGTAATCCATCAGATCATCCATCCTTGGCAATGGAAATCTGTACCTGATGGTTATCTTGTTAATGGCTCTTGAATCAGTGCAGATCCTCCAGCCTTCGTCTTTCTTTGGACTGAGTACCGTTGGAACAACACACGGACTCAAGCTTTCCCTGACCAAACCTTTGTCCAACAATTCCTGGACCTGTCTTTTAACCTCTTCATTCTCCTGCAGCGTCAATCTGTACGCGGCTTTGTTTGGTAAACTAGCTCCTAGTATGAGATCAATGTGATGAATTACACTTCTCATTGGTGGAAACAAACGAGGTACTTCGTCCACTACAATATCAGCAAACTCTTCCAGCAGTTCCTAAACTTCTTCTGGCAAATCATCCACCCTTGTACTAGTCAGAACAATTCTCGGTTTTCTGACTACAAAGAATTTTGGATCCTCCTTCTTCTTAAATTCGGTAAGAAGTTCCTTCCCACTCATGAGAAGTATTGTGTTGCTTACTTCCAGTTTTACCTCTTTATCTTCAATTGGATGTAACATATGGGTTCTCCCATTAATCTCCAGGGTATATGTGTTCATCCTCCCATCATGAATCACATTTCTATCATATTGCCATGGTTTACCCAGCAATATGTGACAAACATCCATAGGAATGACATCACATAAAATCTTATCATTATATCCTCCTATTTTAATGTCAACTAAGCACTGTTTAGTGACATTTACCTGATGTCCCTTCTGTAGCCATGAAACTTTGTAGGTTGAAACGAAATTATCTGTGCTCCCACTGTCCACAATGACCTTGCACACTCTATCCTTGGTCTTGCAAGCATTCCTAAAAAGATTGTTCCTCTGCGATGAATTCTCCATCTCCTTCCCCGGCGTCAAAAGGAATTTCTACATCACCAGCGATCTCCCGCCTTCAGCGTATTCTGCCTCAACATATCGCCTCTGTGTCTCGATGATGTGAGTTTCTCCAGTTTCTTTCTTTTTCTCTGGACACTCGAACGACCTGTGCCCATTCTTTCCACATGTGAAGCATGTGAATACTCCACCTCTTCCTCTTCCTCTACCTCTGGTACGAGGAAACCTATCGTTATCAGCATATCCTCCTCTCTGCTCAGTACGTTGTTCTCTTTTCTCAGCATATCGCCCTCACTGTGAACTTCCACCTCTCTCAGTTCTAGTCTGAGGGTTCTTCCAGTCGTCCTTGGGCTTCTGGATTCTTTCCTGAGCAACTGCTTTGCCTCTGAGATGACTTCTGCCTCGGCCTATTTGACTCTGATTTCGGCTCAGCTTCTCCTCAGCTTTCATAGCCATTTGGTAAGAATCCTCCACCGTTCGGATGGTTCCCATACTCATTTCATCCTGAATCTCATATCTCAGGCCATTCATATACCTGGCCACTTTTTCATCATTGCTCTCGTGATGACCTGTCCTGATATTCAACCTATAGAATTCCTCAGTATATTACTTCACCGTCATCAACTTCTGTCTCAGGTTCTGCATCCTCCTGAACAAAGAAATTTTATAATCTCTGGGAATAAATTTTGCCTTCATCTTGGCAATCATCCTGTCCTAGCTCTTAATTTTCTGCTTGCCTTGGCAACGCCTGTCAGCTTGTAGTTCATCCCACCACAAGCCTGCATGTCCTTTTAATATCGTGACGACATGCCTAACCTTCTTATCCTCTTCGATATCTTCATAGTCAAATTAAGTATCTAGATCTCTAATCCAATCTAGAAGCTCTTCTACATCTAGATTTCCCTCATAAACTGGAACATCCATTTTCACCTTTGTACTCATTCTTGCAACAGCTTTAAGTAAGCATTCACTCACTGCATCTTCCGCTGGGATTTCTTCTTCTCTATGTCAAGCATCATCTTCATTTTCGGATTCACTGGTATCTCCTACATCATCTTTGCGCCTTTCTCTTACCTCCATGTCCTCCATTCTGGCACGAAGATTTCGCATTTCTCTCTCCATGTCTAGATTTTGTACTTGCCTGCCTCTTTCTCTGGACGTTTCCCTTTCCTCCTCTGGATCGGGTGATTGTATACCCCTTCTCCTTGGTGGCATGGTGAATTCTCCTTTTCCTCTACTACAAAAAGCAAAGAAGCTTTTCTAAGCTCTGATACCACTTGATATAGGCACAGCACCCAGGGCACGTCCGCTCGCAGGACCTTTTCTCCTTCCTCGCCCGAAGAACTCAAAGGTTCTCTATTTCCCTATAGGGAAATATTCCACCCACAACAACTCTCCTCCAAAGGCCTCCCTTGACAATCGAGAAATCAACACTGCCCTCTTTTCTTTGTGATCGGGATTCCTCCTATCAGGGAATTGATATATGAAATGTCTAAACACTTTGTTTTTCCGATCCCCGATCCCTGATACGTTCCTTTTTTGCTTTAGCCCTCACCTGGCTAAGCTCTTGGGTCCACGTGACATCTCCTTATATGACCACAGTCATATCCCTCATTGGAGTTTCGGGCTTTCCGATGTCAAGATGCAATTGTCCCCGGGACTTGCGATTTCCCGAACTCCGACACGCCTTTTTCCATGATAGCCCTCCTAGCTATAGGCTTTGACTCATATGACCGTTAGCTCATGACCACGATCTTACCTCATCATGGCTACGGGATTTATAATGCTACAAAACACTTCCCCGTGGGTTTCCCGATTTCTCGAACACCGATTTTCTGTCAGGCTCACAACTGTCTTCCACTACGACGCCTTCCTCCTCGTCGAGATTTCGTGGTTCGTGAAACCAAAGTGCATAAACACTTTGTCACCAGAATCCTCGATTTCTCGATGACTCAAACCCCGATGGATGATTCCTTATTGGGAATTCTCCTGATGATGCTGATTTCCTCCACGCATCCCCTCTGACAAACGATCCCGATTTCTCCGGGGTTTCGGGACTTACAATGTCTCGACTTCATTGTCTCCAGGAACTCCGATACACCGATTCCCGACTCTCTCCAAATTTCTGACACGCCTCCCAAATGGTGGATGGTCCAGATCAACTCTCGGGGTTCGCTATTTTACAAAACCAGGAACCTTCACTTACCTGAACTTCGATGACCAAAATCCCGATCTGGTGATCACGCAACACGTGTCCTCCTTGAGATCCTACGGCTATGATCCCTCCACCGTTTCGGGGTTCTCCTGGTCACGAATCCTTGTCTCTTGAAACTCTGAAAATGTCGATGAACTCTCAATTCCCTACCACCTGTCCCAACAGATGGACGACCTAGATCTTCTCGAGATTTCAGGGTTTCAAATGTTAAAAAGCACTCGACCACGAGACTTTCGATCCTTCGAATCCCGATGATAACCCTCATGCAACTTCTGTCATATTCGATGGCTGATGGGTGTTTTAGTGAGATATGACGGTCCTAAATCTCTGGATCTTGAACTCTGAACATGGCCGTAAGTTCCTTTCTTATATGGCAGATCCAACGATTGACGAGACTTCACTAATCCTCACCATAAGATCCTGACCATCGATTTCTTTTCTCCTTGAAGATTTCTTCTACGAGTGAAACCAATATTTCTCTATGGAGACTGATCCTTCTGCATGCAACTTTGCAGCGCCTATTGAATCATTCTGCGCACAGACTCTCTATGCTTATCTCGAAGGATTTGAAGGCCTTATCCCTCCTGAGCTTTCTCACACTTTCAACCTCAAAGAGGTTCTTTGCACGCACTCCTTGCGGCAGTTCTCAAACACCTCCAGTGTTGAGTTATTTTGACTCTGTGCACACCTGCAGCAGCAGTCCTTCAATACTTCACTCAGTTGTGACTGAGAATCTCCTTAGCCTGCGCACTCCTTGCACATCTCCTATAACCCAATTTCTCTTATGGGTGAATGAGAACAAGAGCTAACTATCTGAGCCTTCTGTCAACGCACTCCTTGCGGATGAATTCAACTGCACTCCTTGCAGGAAATCCTTGCTCAGATAGAGAAACAATTGTAACTCATTCCACTCCCTCTCAGATTTCAATATCAACACATGAAATCATACACACAGCATAATAGAAAATGCATAACAGGAAGTAATACTCATGAGCATAGCATTCAACACACATACACAGAGAAAAACACGATAGCCATGAATCTGAATCAACTTCTTCTATTAATTCAAGATCTATACATGGGTGTTCTTCTACAGTTCTCTGCTTCTCTCCTATGCTCTGGATTCTTCTAAATCTTCCTGAACTATGTTACAAAGTATAATGAGGGTGTTTATATCCGTTCTCCCTCTTTCTTCTAGAACTATCTAATCTAATATTCAATTCTACCTACTTACATTTACTACTATAAATGCCTTTGTCTATCTCAGACGAGAGCAAGGTGCTCAAGGTCTAATTACATTATACCAAGGCACCTTAATTAAATGGTCTCATTTATGTTTGGTGCATCAACTTCAAGGGAAAATTTAAAAATTGGTGTTGGCATGTGCCTAGCTATCCTTTGTCTTCTGCGTTGGCTCACTTGTCTCGGGAGATGCTCCTGCATCAGTTTCCTTCTAGGGAAAAAAAACCTAACATAATCTTTATCGTTATATCAACCTTATAATGAACGGTCCAGATTTACAATGAAATTACAATATACATTTACAAGGAAATTTTTCCTTCAGGGGCTTCGCCCCCGAACCCCCGCTGGGGTCCCACTTTTCCCCAGACCCCCCAATTGGGAGGATAGGCCCCTCGTATCCCATAGAGGGGGTACCCCCCCTCTGCACTCCCCCACATGGAAGAGTGTACATACTTTTGGGGTGTAAATCCTTCATGGGGTATAAACATGGCTAAAAGTAAAATACCTCTGAATCAGGAAGATAATCGGGCTCCACAACCAACAACTTTTTTCTTATAGTTTGTGATTAGAAGATTGCGAACATTTCTTTGGCCTTGAGAGATTCAATATAAGCTAAAGTAGTGAATTGATGCTTATGGATATCATGGATGCATTGTGGATATTAGAGAAATGAACTTGTTGGATGGAGCTTAACAACACCAAGGCATTGGTTGTAACTTTTCCACTATTTATCAATATAGTAACATATTATGTTTCGTGTAAAGATTGTCAATTCTCTTTATTACGTTTCTCCTTGTTCATTTGTATAGATTTATCAAAATATTATTGTTTCGTTCGCTAGTTAGTTTGTGTTCTTATGCAGGTTTCCATCTCAATGATAAGGATCAAGATGGAAGCTACAATTAGCAAGGACGACCTTTAGTCAAAAGGTAAGAGTCTAGTCTTTACTCGTCAATATTCTGATTGTATGAATCTAAGGAAAGAAACATATTTTGTGTTGTTTTGTTATAGTTTTTGGTTCCCAAACTAGGGAGATCAGTTTGTGTCAACATTAACAAATTTGTCCGTAAACACCCATGAAGGCCCAATCTTGCAACCAAGGCTCTCATACCATCCTTTAATGAACCCATTACCAACAAAAATGAAAAACTTTGTTAACCATTAAAAAATACATGCATGCAACAAGATAAAGTGCTCAGACAACTATCAATAATTTTAAAAAGGGGAGTGCATATTATTAACCACACCCAACATTCAAAAACACTAAAACACAATGGTGAAACACACCATTTAGACAAACACAGAGATAAGGACACTTATATTTAAGGAAAAAAAAATTGGTTTTATATGAGGGACGTTCCTCCCAACCATAGACTTTGATATTCCATTTATGTCAATAACAATCCACCCCCAAACTATGGTTATGAGTCCACAAGGAAGGAATGCTTCCTAAGGATGGATATTGTCCACTCAACATCTAAATAACCAAAATACTAATTCCTACAACAATTCCAATCTACCAACTCTCTTTCCCCTCAACTTACACAACCCAATAAATGGGATCCCTTTCTCTACCATACAGTCCCTCAAACTATCTCACTTACCTCTAGGGATCCAACATAAGTTGGCCAGGAAATATGTCAATTGGGGATTCCAGGAATGTTAGGTGCAATAGAAGTGCTCACAACAACCTTCTCAAGGCTCTTGAGAAATTTTCCTCAACAAAACTCATTTACAACCATAATATCCTAATTATCCATGCAATTCCAACTCCAACAAGTTTTCTTGCATATCCACTGCGCATTCCTTCCATTTCAAACACCAAAATCTTCTTTTCCCCTCTTATACCTAGCTATAAAAACTCCCCTCTCTCTATACTCGATTTTTCTTTTATTCTTCTCCATGCATGGTGACTCTTACATTTCCCCAAAAATATTGTAGCGAGTCCATGCTCTAATAACTAGGTGAAATGATCTTTCATCCGCCTCTTACAAGCATGTACTTTAACTGATTCTTCAATAACTAGGTGAGATGACTTTTCCCACCAACCTCTTACATGCATTCAATGATTGGTTTGATAATTCAAAAGAGGTAAATATTAATAACGAAATGATTTAGAAAAGTGTCTTGGGTTTATCAGGCATGTGAAATTTCCCCTTGGATCCCCCCACTTTAACGCCCCATCTCTCATGGAATCATAGCCCCTCAACATTATCGCCCCTCTCATATGATAGCCAACAATATATTTTTATTTAATCAATGTATGCATAACTTACAATGCTAGATTTTCTAGAGTTTGATTAGTATAGGCTCTACGGCCCAAAACATACTAGCTTACCAACTTATTTAACATATGTACAATTACATTACAATTCACTAGGATTAAAACTGGGATGCTATAGTGCCATTTTTAGAGGGGGTACCATGATATATTGTCCACATATTTTCTTGACAACAATTAAGGTGAATGGGCCCAAATTTTGTGGTTTTTAA
>ML829191.1:63970-78975 GCA_009831015.1 Picea engelmannii | reverse complement strand
ATAGCTTTCCAAAACCCTAAATCATGCTGAAACCCTAATTCACTGTTGACTTCCAAAACCCTAAATCACTATTGAAACCCTAATTCACTGTTGACTTCTATTTTTAGCTCATAATGACTTAAAAGCGCTTTTAACCCTTTTTACTCAATGCCACTTTCTGAATATAACACCTGTGACTGGAGTGACCTCTAGTAACCTTGTTTACCCCTCTTTGGCCCTGGCTATAGTCTAACGAGGCGGTTTAGACCATTAAGCCTCCTCTCTGGAGCTCCTATTTGGAAAGGGACATTACAATCACAGTCATATACAAGGGGAAGATGCGGTCCCCCTTAAGCATTAGACCACCTGATGGAGAATGGAGAATTGTTACAAGTTAGGTTGATACGAGAGTTAGACCGTAGAGTTGAAGGAACCGTTGAAAGAGTTTTTGTAATTGTGGGGAGCTTCATAAACATGTGCAAAGCAATTGGAGAGCACCATCAATAGCAGAAGAATAGTCAAGTTTGACATTAAGGATGTCAAAGAAATAGATTTCATGTATAGAATCTGTGAAAAGATTACTAAAGACATTAGGAAGAGATGGAAAATATTCATCGAGGCGATATGTTGCTAAACTCACACAAGCTTGCAGGAACTGTGTTGCTTGGAAGTTTTTAAGTAAGAAACAATCTCGTGGGGAAAATATTTGGAACATTCTAGATGGAAAGGGACCAAGGCAATAAAATGTGGATGAAAAAGAATCTTATAATGGCAGTGATAGGGAAGCTCTTGTAATCATTAGTATGTTAGTCTCATATGACATCGTACCACAAGCGCAAGCTGCAAAGACCTCTCAAGAATCTAGGAAAATAGCAAAATCTTTGTATGGGATACACCAAAGTTCTCTGATTGGGAAACTAGCTATATAGTTTGAGGATGACATGGGAAACCAATTATATATTTTGAGGATTGTTAAAATATTGTAGCTCAGACTGGTGTTCTTGCCTAGGCGTAGGCGAGGTGTCATGCAAATAAGGAACACTAGAGAATTAATGGTTCTCCAAGTCATTTAAATTTAATTAATGGTTTTCCAAGTCATTTAAATTTTTCCTAACTCTAAGTTAAGGAAAATGTGGTGATTTTTAATTTGATTAGTGTCATTTAAATATTTCCTAAGTAGAAATGAAAATTATTAATCAGTATTAGAAACTTCTTTGATCTTATCCAAAAATCAAAGTTAGTTTCAGATTAGATCATAGCCATTGATTTGACTCGATGAGGATCTAATCTCCACTGTTGAATCAACTAGTAGAAGATTTAAAAGAAGGGGTGGTTTGAGGAGAAACACACTTGTGAACAGTGAAATTTTTAGGGGTTAAATTTCGCCCATGGGCTAATTTTCCACCCTTTTTCCCAAAAAATTATTTGTCAATTTCCATTTTTTTCTAAAAATGTTTCACCCAAATTCTATAGAATAAAATTACTTTACTTTAAAAATAGCCCAAATTTACATAAACTATATAAAATCCTTAGAAATTTGAATATTTTTTCAAAATATCGCCAAACATTTTATATTTTTCATATTAAGGACTAGTAAGATTCGTCAAGGTTTCTAAATTTTGAAATGAATTTCCATCCTTAAAATCATCCCTGCTTGTGAAGTTGACACTGAGGGTATTCAGCTGCAGATCGAAAGTAAACAAGGATTTGTGGCACAATTAAGGGGCCAAGAGGGAGATAGGAAGGCGACCAACCTTCATTTCCAACCAAGTCGTGAGACAGTGCGTGAGAGAGGGGCAGAGTCCCTTCAATCTAGGGCCATGTGGGCTGTATTCATTGTAGAGGCCGAGTTAGGGTGTTGGGAGGGCCAAGTTGAGGCTGTTGTTACAACACACACACACACACACACACACACACACACACACACACACACACACACACACAGAGAGAGAGAGAGAGAGAGAGAGAGAGAGAGAGAGAGAGAGAGAGAGAGAGAGAGAGAGAAGTTGTAGCCTTCCCAACTCAGCCAGAGCCAGATCGTGGGAACTGTGAGATTCCTACAACGCACCCACATCCACATATTACATGTAGACAACATGGCTGTAAGGCATGAGGTCGAGACTCAAATATATATGCTCAGATTCCCTCAGATCCAAGTCAAATTTCTCTGTGGATGAAATTTCCAGGTTTGGCAATCATGTAATTATTTTCTAGATTTGGTGAAGTTGATAATAAAACCCTCGTTCGCTGGTTTTTCACGGAGTTGGGGTTTCCAGGATATTTCTGGTGTAGAAAAATTTTGTGATTGGTTTCTATATTTTCCGTTGTGCATTGCAAGGTTAAATTGATCAATTATATATATTTTTTATAGATCATAATTTAGTATTTGTTGTTGTTCTTTTTATGGGCATACAAATCTATTGTATTAAGAAATTAGTTTGTTGAACATAAATAAATTTAACATGGTATCAGAGCTTTGCCTCTGAGAAGGAAGCCAAGGGTTTACACAATAATTTTCAGCCAGTAGTATTATTCAGATCCAGGAGGTTGCGACAGCAGGGTTTCAGAGAAATGTCAATTTCAGGTATCAGATTTGAACATAGGTTAGATGGTGCATCTAACTCTGAATTACCAAAATGGGAAATGAGGAAAGTGTATCCTCCTACCTCACCAAACTCAAGCAAGTAAAGGATGAACTAGCAATTATTGGAGAAACTGTAGGTGGGAGTGAACTTGTGAGGATAGCCTTGAATGACTTCTCCAAGTCGTGGGATGTCTTTGTGAGAAGCATTGTTGCCAGAGAAAACACTCCAATTTGGGATCAATTGTGGGATGACTTCATGCAAGAGGAATTGAGGTTTAGCATCTCTCACTAGCAGCGACAATCAACACAAGGGTGAGGAAGACAATAATATTGCTCTTGCGAGAAAGGGAAAAGCTAAAAACAGGAAAGGCTCAGGAAGTGGGCAGACCTCCAAAGGAGAGAAGAAACACGACATGAGAAAAGTTAATTGTTTTGCTTGTCATGAGCCAAGACACTATGCCAGTCAATGTCCTAACATGAAGAAGGATAAGAATAAGTCTCAAACAACAACTTCAACAGACATTGACGAGTTTTCTTCTAGGTTTGATGAGGATTTCTCACTCATTGCTTGCCTCTCTATCTCAAGCACAAGGGCCCCATGGGTGTGGTATATTGATAGTGGTGTGTCATATCATATGACAAGAGTTAGAGAACACTTCTCCAGTTTCAAAGAGGAGATGAATTTCGATATAGAAATGGGCAATAAGTCCAAATGTACTCTAGTAGGATGAGGGACAATTATCTTTCAGAGGGAGTCAAGCAAGACATTCAGTTTTACAAACGTGTTGTTCGTACGAGGGATGACAAAGAACCTGATATCAGTTTCAGTGCTTCAATACAAGGGATATGATGTGTCATTCAAAGGACCAAAAGTCTACATTCATCCCAAGGGGTCGAAGCAGGCCAAGATGATAGGGATCATGTCACGTAAGTTATGCATGTTGCAGTTTGAGTCACCCCGGGGATTGATAAGAAACAACAAGGATATGGGAGAATTGTGGCATAGGAGGATGGCTCACTTGCACCATGGGGCACTTAACGTTCTCAAGGAGATAGTGACTATCCTTCTACAGTTGAGAAATGAGCACAATGACGTGTGTAAAGGGTGTGCCTTTGGAAAGTATGCAAAGACAACTTTTCCAAGTAGTGACAATAGATCGAAGGGCATATTGGATTTAGTGCATTCAGATGTATGTGGGCCTATGTCTTCAACATCCTTGATAGGATGTGAGTATTTTGTCACATTCATTAATGATTTCTCCAGGAAAACCTGGATCCACTTCACGAGGGATAAAAATGAGGTCTTCAGTTGCTTCCAAGAGTTCAAGGATCTTGTGGAAAATGCATCAAGAAGGAAGATACAACTTCTCAGATCAGACAATGGAGGTGAGTACACATGGAAAACCTTCAAGGAGTTTTGTGCACATGCAGGGATCAAGAAGGAATTGACAGTTCCCTACAACCCTCAAAAGAATGGGGTACGAAATGAAAGAACATGGCCACTGTTGGTGCTGCTAGAGCTATGTTGTATGACCAATATTTTCCCAAGTTTCTATGGGAAGAGGCATGCAATATTGCAATATACATATAGAACATGAGTCCTCACAAAGTGTTGGGGAGATTGACTCCTGAAGAAGCATTTACAGGGAAGAAGTCAGAAGTTGGTCACTTCAGGATTTTTGGTTGCCTAGTCTATTGTCATGTTACCTCAAATAAGAGGATGAAGCTTGATTCCACAACTGAGAAGGGGATCTTCGTTGGTTACATCGAAACTTCGAAGGCCTCTTGAGTCTATGTTTCAGCATTAAAGAAGACAATGGTTAGAAGGGACGTGAGATTCGAGGAGGAGAAGGATTTCAGGAAGTCTTATGATGTACCAACAACAACAGGGGATCAGGAGTTGGTAGCTCCAAAGGAAGAATATGAGTCATAGGTGCAGGTCACAGGGATAGGTACAAGTATTGGGACTAGTACTTAGGTAGTGGAACCGGATGAGGATAATGAAGCTCCACCCACTGAGATTGTGTTAGGATCCGATCCTAACCATTCTCCATGGGTCATTAGTTAGTAGGATATGTTTTCTATGTAATAAAGGCCGACATTAGTTAATAAGGCCTAATAAATAAATGAGATAAGTCAATGTAAGAAGACCTAATAGAAGCTTTCACTTCTAAAAAGATCTTCCTCTAGAAGTTTCCTTAGAAGGTAGAATTAGTATAAATAAGAGTAGGAGGCATTGGATATTTTTGTCTTGGAGATTATTGTAATAGAGATTTACTCTGCTGGAGGTTTCCCCCTTGAAGAGGCAAGTGAACATTGATATCATTAATAAAAGTGTTCTTTCTGTTGTTATTATGGTATTATTTTGGTATTGTTATGGATATATCATTGTTGTTCTGCCATTGCTTGCTAAATATTTTTGTTCTACATATTATATTATATCTGGAATATTGCAAGTGGTATTAGAGCTCTTTCTCGGGCAAGACTTGTGGGGTAATTTTTTTTCGGTAGAGACGTATTCCAACATCTTTAAGCTACAAAGATATGTCGTTACGCGCATAAACCCATGGTCAGGGAGTAATACACACAGGAAATACAAGTGGTTCTTAAGTGCACATTTGTTGACCAACCTTGTAACCCCTGTTGGTACCCCTTCGAGTGGTAACGCATCAGACAACACTTGTATACAGATCGACCTAGGCATCCTAAAGCCCTCCGTAGATAAACTGATCAGCCGCCTGAATGCTATAGTGTCATCGAGAACAACACTCGGGAAGTGGCTCTCTAGTACCTGGGTAGTCGGGTAGTACAACTAAGGGCATGGTCTAGCCTCCTTTGTTGGTGCCCTGAGATATTGGGGCGAGTACTACTGTTGGACATCGCACGTATATAGGAGAGCTATAACACAAGGAAAACCTCTACTATAGACACCCTGCAAACCCTAACCCTTGGGATGACAACAACTGATCTATTTCACTACAAATTGGCCCCTGTCAATTTTTTTCGTTGTAGAAACACTCCCTGCCGACATTTTTTATTATTGAGCATTTGTGAATTCTACCACTGCAGAAGTATTCAGGGCAGAGTATAACTCTGCATGAGTAAAAAGAAAAACAAAATCCAAGGGCTCGTCAACACCCTTATTTGTAACCTAGTCCATTGCAATCCTCTCTTCATTAGGATCACAATGGTACCCTTCACTTTTAAGCCTTTTTGTTTACTCCGCGGTCCCACCCCTTTCCGAGACACCCTTATTTGACACCTATCCCATTGGACTCCTCTCTCTGTCCTAATCACCCTGGTACATATTGTTAGAATATAAGTGGATGTGCTCATTTTACCATTGACAATACCCTTGTCAGCCAACCATAGGCCGAAGCCACCCTCCGAGCATCTTAACCTTGAAAGAGAATCACTCCGGAAGAAAACCCTAGGCTAGATAGCCAATCAAAGGGTAGCACACCTTTCCCCAAGGATAGTTCATCAACAAGAGCTTATCAGATAGTCCAAACCCTATCCAAGAGATAGTCCAAGCGTAACTAATAGCTGCAGCAGCTGCAACAACAACTCTCCTCCAAACCTGCGCAGAAACTGGGCAACTGCAGTGCGCACAAGTGCTACTCTGCAATTTTGAGACTGCCTTGCCAGAATGAGAACTGACCTCTTGTATTTATACTAATTCTGGCTAACTACCTGGGCCAACTTCTCATTCTGGGTATGTCTGTTCAATATATTATTATTTCTGGCCGACTTCTTCTCTTGGAGGCTAATAACCTAATATAAATTATCTTCTTGAGTCGTCAAGTCTTCTAAGGTTATTAGCCAACTCATTAGGGTTTCTTCTTTCTTCCTAGAGTATTCTATCATCGTCGAGTTTACACGTGGAGGTAAATACCTCCCGCAACTACCATAATATCAACACTCCCTCCTAGCTAGGGAGGTATTACAGGTAATGGTCTTGAGCACAAAAACATACCATTCACCCGGTAGCATCAACATAGTTGTATAGACTAGATCATGACTAGATCATGAGCACCATCATCATCATCAAATGCATCATCTCTCGAAACCATACTCGATCTGAGTAATCAGACATGATGCTCACTCCACAGAGTGATACAAGAGCCATTCTTCTAATTTAGAAGAGTAAATGTTCTGAACCATTTTCTGTCTGGAAAATCTCTGTTCATCATTCATCTGGCTGATAATTATTTCCAATAAATTGTTGATAGTCTTCAAGGCAATCAGAACAAAATAGAACACAACTGTGTCTATCCATAGTAGTACATAACTACAATCCAATGGTACACTACCACAGCAAGTAGCACACAAGTACTTGATCAGTAACGTATAGTCACAAACAGTGGAACACATCCAACACAGTAGTATACATCTACTGTCATGTAGTCTTCATAACAATAATCTGATATCAACCTGCACAGAAACAATGTTATGATATAAAATGAATCATTCGGGCCAATCTTTCACTCACATCTGTGAGATCTGAAAGAATATCTGCCCTCAAAAAGGTAAAACATCAATAATGAGCTGTCTGGACTATTCTTCTCAAGCAAGGAAGAATAACTGTCCTGATTTATGAACCTGAACCATTCCCCACCCTGGGCCATTCTTCCTACACTAATCAAAGTGAACCCTAGAGAGAATGTATAAACCCTAAGGAATGACTGTCCCTGATTGTTGAGCCTGGACCATTCCCCACCCTGGGCCATTCCTCCTACACTAATCAAAGTGCACCCTGGAGAGAATGTATAAACCCTAAGGAATGACTGTCTGGACCATTTCCTCTTATAACCACAAGAGGAAAAGAATGTCCTGTATCAACCTCCAAAACAAACCATTCCTCATGTTAACCACAACGAGAAATCATTGTCTGGCGAGGTGGACCAGTCTTCTTGAGTAACCCTCAAGAAGAGAGACTGCCCTAGACCACTCCCCATGTTAACCACAATGGGAAGTCGTTGTCTATGATACATCAACAATCTGGACCATTTCCCATGTTAACCACAATGGGAAATCACTGTCCGTCATAAATCTCAATCAACTTTCCAAACTGGAAAGGAAACTGCTCATCCTGGACCATTTTTTGAACTGAAAAAATGATTGTCCATAAATCAATATATATCAGTGCTCCCTCCCAACCTAGGAGTCATCTCTTCCTCTTTCAATAAGGAAGTCATCTCCATGAGCTCTAGCTTGAGTATGCAAACTCTTTCATCTTGGATGGAAGCTTTACCAAAATGTTTTCTTATCTTCTCATCTATGGAGATATGTATTGGAGAACCACTTTCTCCTTTCTGGACTTCATCACGGATAATGTAATGCTTGATTTCAAATGTACTTCATTCTGGAGCACTAGTTTTTCTTTGAAGGCTTTATGTATCTCTGATCAATAAAGTATATCATTGTTGGAACACTAGAACATATCCATGTGGCACTTCTTCTGTCATCATGAGATCTGATCTACTGAGAAATCATCTTGATACAATATCTCTGTTATAAAGAATCTTCACCATGCTTCTGCTGTGCATTGGAGGTTCTTCACCAAGTTATCTTCTTCCATCTGTATACAAGAGTCTCTTTCTGGTATGCATCAAAATCTTGAGGTTTCTCTTCATATGCTCTTTGTTCAATTGCTCTAGAGAATAGTCTTTGCATTCATCTTGATGTAGCACTTCAACCCATGGATGATATAATGACTCATGTAGAGGTATGTCTGGTTTACCAGAACGAGCAATCATCATAGTCTTCTCCCTCTGTCTGGGAGAACCTTTAGTTCTGAATCTTACAATGCTTTCATTTATAAGTCTTCCATACACTGTTCTTCATCACAACTTTCAGTTTTGTTTGATTTCTTTCATATTAGGCTGTAATCTTGTGATTCTCGATACAATGACTGGTTGTTCAGGCTTCTCTTCTTTCTTGGAATCTTCATGTTCTTCCTCATGTTTTTCTTTAGCTTTTGGGTCCATGGAGTTTCTTATAGATTCCATGCCCTAAAGTTCCACTTCTTTCTTTTGCCATAGGATCACGGATCTGGATGGACAACCAGGGATACTTTAAGGCTTCTCTTTGAAGAAGACTTCTTCTAAGGTTGAACTGAGCACATACTGTCTTTCATGGTTACTACCATGGATATATACTTCATCATCTTCAATGGATCATAGGATTAGTTCCCTCCTAATTCTTGCCTCATGTATGAGCGCATATAATCGGCTCCCTCCATCTAATAGTGTCCATGCTTCCATCTGCATCCTTTCTTCTGCAATATATAATTGGCTCTCTCTGTCTAACCAAGTCCATGCTTCCGTCTTGTTGTCTTCTACAAAATGTCATAAGTATTTCTCCAATTTCCTCTTGATTGCTGACTTCTTTCTGTCTTTTCTTCTTCTAAGTCTATTCATGATTGATTCGACTTGTCTTGCAATAGCTTCCACATGATTTGTTTGATGTATTTCATTCTTTCATGTATTATCTAATGATATCAATCCTTATCTTGTTGTTCTTCCATCAGTATAGTTCTTCTTGGAACACATTATCTTCCAGGAGATAGATATACAAGATATGTACAGAGACGATGCAAGCAAGATATGTACAAGAACTAAGAAGAGTATTGTTACCTTAAGAAGAAGAAGTCTCTTTCATCCTACTTAGTCTTCTTTGTAGGTTCCTTTTCTTCGGCAACTGATGCTTCGTGTTTCTTTAGCTCGAGACAATGATTCTTGTTGTGTCCATACTTTCGACAGTTGAAGCATTGTACTTCTGAAATGTCTTTCTCTTGATTTGGCTTCCTCCTTGAACCAAAATTCCTTTTGTTCCTGAAATTCTTGAATCTTGCTATGAAGGCTTGATCATCGTACTTCTTTTGGGGTTTCTCTTTTGCACCGATCCTTGATTCTTCTTGAGCACAGCAAATCCAAAGTTCTTCAAATGTCGGATACTCCTTCCTTGTGTTCATGCTTGCGGCAAATGCATCCCACATCTTGGGAAGACCATTGAGTACTATGTTTACCAATTCCTTCTCTGAAATGATTTCTTCAATAGCTTTTAGTTGATCTCTTAACTGAGATATTCTCACAAAGTATGATGTTATGATGTCATCATCATTCATCTTCATGTCATAGAGCTCATTCTTCAGACTCATTATTTGTCCAATGTTTCTGACTGAGAAGGGCTTGTTAGGGCACCGTACATCTTCTTTGATGAGTCAAGATGGGAGATGTAGGGTATCAAGTGGTATTTTATAGATTCCACTATGATACTCATGGCATTGATTTCACCGTCTTTGAACTTCTCCATAACTGCAACGTTTTGCGGTTCCTTCTCTTTTCCTTCTTCAAACTTTGGTTCCACAATCTTTCCTTTCACGATATCCATCACTTTATTCTTGGCAAGGATGAGGTCAATCCTTGTCTTCCACGTTTTGAAGCTAGAGGCTCCATCTAACTTGTTCTCTAACATCATAGAATAAGTCATAGTTGCTTTGACTTGGTCAAACCCTAGTTTTGACCAAAAACTCAAACTTGATGTCTTGGCTTGCTGAGAGTACCAGGAGATGCGCTAGGCTAAGGCACACTGATCTATATGGAGATTAGGTCAATCCCTTCAATTAAGGTGCCTCAATAACAAGATTAGGGTTTCTGCAACTGCACCATCTAGTAACCCTAGCGGTAGTGCTATGGTGACTACTCCTTCTAGAAACCCTAGCGGCAGTTCTTCAACGAGCTTAATATCCTCACGACTATGTTTCCTTCCAACGGTTAGAATGAATGAAGGAGGTGTGGGACCATAACCTATTAGAATATAAGTGGATGTGCTCATTTTACCATTGACAATACCCTTGTCACCCAACCATAGGCCGAAGCCACCCTCCGAGCATCTTAACCTTGATAGAGAATCACTCTGGAAGCAAACCCTAGGCTAGAAATCTAATCAAAGGGTAGCACACCTTTTGCCAAGGATAGCACATCAACAAGAGCTGATCAGATAGTACAAACCCTATCCAAGAGATAGTCCAAGCGTAACTACTAGCTGCAGCAGCTGCAACGACAACTCTCCTCCAAACCTGCGCAGAAATTGGGCAACTGCAGTGCGCACAAGTGCTGCTCTGCAATTCTGAGACTGCCCTGCCAGAATGAGAACTGGCCTCCTGTATTTATACTAATTCTGGCTAACTGCCTGGGCCGACTTCTCATTCTGGGTATCTGTCTGTTCAGTATATATTATTATTTATAACCGACTTCTTCTCTTGGAGGCTAATAACCTAATATAAATTATCTTCTCGAGCCGACAAGTCTTCTAGGGTTATTAGCCAACTCATTAGGGTTTCTTATTGCTTCCCGGAGTATTCTATCATTGTCGGGTTTACACGTGCAGGTAAATACCTCCCGCAGATACCATAATATCAATACATCTCACTTTTTGTGGTGCCAATTTCCATCCTGACACCTCATCTACTACCTAAGCTGCTACCATGCCAAGCACTCGAGCTCAGACACAAGAAGATTGGGAGACTAGGCTATCCAACTTAGAAACATGAATGTAATCCATCCCCGCTACCATACAAGCAACAATCAACAACTCACTCCATGCATCAATCCAAGCAACCATCCGTGAAGTCATGCAACCATTCACAAAAGGTAAGAAGGTATAGCCCAATGCAAAGGACCCTCAACATTCCCATTATGAGCATACTCATTCCTTCCACTCCCATTGGGGTTCCCCACACTCTTGGAATAAGGTGCCCAAAGTTGATATGCATAAATTTGATGGATCCAACCCATCAGGGTGGGTCTCTCAAATGGAACAATACTTCTCCCTCCATAATATTTGGGATGATGAGACCAAACTCCATGTAGGGGTTTTGTACCTTGATCAAGAATGATGGCAGTGGTGGCAGTGGCATAAGAAATGTTATCCAGGAATACCCACTTGGAACATGTTCACTAAAGCAGTTTGTGCCCGTTTTGATAGGGAATCACATTTTTGGGGTAGACTCACCAAGTTGCGCCAAACTAGATCATTCACAGATTTCATCACGACATTTGAACAGTTGGCTATCCAGACTGAGGGCTTATCTTATGCATTTTACCTTGAATGTTTTTTCAGTGGATTAAAGGAAGAGATCCAGGCTCATGTGAGGATGCATCATCCTACTACCTAGTTGCAGACATGTCAATTAGTAAAGGAAGCAGAGACCATTCTTTAGGCCCCACCCATGAAGTCTCCAGTTCTTACCCATCCTCGCCCCAGGGCTCACCCAGCTCCGATACAAACATTGAAGGTCCAAAAGGTATCTCCAGTCGAAATGGTGGAATGTCACAAGCAAGGACTTTTCTACTATTGTGATGAAAAGTGTTCATCGAGGCATAAATGTAGAGAACAAAAGTTCTTCCAAATTGATGCATCCACTTCCTCTCCTTCTGAAGACATCCCATCAATGAGGTTCCTAACCTAGACGAGGCTCCACCAAGTGATCACGCTGAAGCTCTAGTTGTAACCCCTATGGAACCAGAGGAACCCTTCATATCTCTTCACGCACTCTCAGGTATTTGAGCCTCACAGACATTGAAGCTCAAGGGATACATCAAACATCGGATGGTGGTGGTGTTGATTGACAATGGTTGCACCCATAATTTTATTCATCGTAGGATTGCTGATGAGATCCATTGCTTTGTCTGCCCTGTTTCTAATTTTCAAATCCTTATCGCTAATGGTGGTACTATGGAGTGTGGGGGCCACTGTGAGAATGTCAAACTCCAAATGGGTGATTATACTCTGAAAACCCACATGTTCTTTATTGACATGGGTAGTTGTCATATTGTATTAGGAGTGGAATGGCTTCACACTCTGGGGCCAATCACAATGGATTATCAAGAATTATATATGAGCTTCACCCAAGACGCTCACCCCTATACCCTTCGAGGTATCCAAGCGGGATCTCCTGAAAACATTATCTCTCACGGGATGGAAAAACTATTGAAGAAAGGCCACCATGGTGTGATTTCTCAATTTAATGCCATCTAGGTGTTGGCATATTTATTACGGGCAGACAGAAGGAAGAGTATTTGTTTTTCATTGATGGCAAGCTCAACCCGACGATGACGAACAAGAGAAAGTGGCAAGACTAGAAACACAACGATGATCGCATGGCAAGATCAGAAGTGTAAACTCCATTTCGGAGTTTCGGATACCGGGAGTTGGAGGAGTCAAGGAAGCAACTCACGACAGAAAATCGCGAAATGAGAAACCACGACTTAATCTCCATTTCGGAGTTTCAAATACTAGGAGTTGGAGGTGTCAAGGACACTCACGACAAGAATGATGAAATCGTGAAATGCGAAACCACGAATTAATCTCCATTTCAGAGTTTCAGATACTGGGAGTTGGAGGTGTCAAGGAAACTCATGACAAGAATGATGAAATCGTGAAATGTGAAAGATCAGAGCATGTCAAAGACTCCATTTCGGAGTTTCGCAGACCAGGAAATCAAAGATGAAATGAACTTTAACCTTTGAAGTAGCGAACCTCGAAATCTCGAAACAGACACATAAAAAAACCACGTCAGCAAACCATGTCAGCTAAGGACACATGGCACAATCAGGCAATGACAAGTGTCAAGCTGATTCAACATTTCAGGCACATGTAAGCACCAATCAGAGTGACATGTGGCAGCTATTTGGCACGTGTCAATCCATGTGTAACGTCAACAGGTTTACGTCACATCAGAATTTTCTATTTCGGGGTTTTACATAGCAAGCAGAAACTCCACCATCACGAAGTCTCGAACTCCAAAATGCCGAAAGGGACTATTGTGAGTCTTGAAAACCCGAAAGGAAAAACTCTAAAATCCCGTCAAACGTCCATCTCAGTGGGTTATGTGAACCGTCCAATCACTTCGGAGATTTTGTGATCATGAATTTTATAATGTTGGAGTCACGATGACTCGAAGGGAAAAACGTCAAAATCCCGTCAACCGTTCGATTAAGAAAAGAAGGGATCATATTATGAAGTTTTGTGGACCATTGATCTGGCTCCATTTCGGGGATTGCGACTTGGAGTGTCGAGACACTTCTTCTCAGGAATGCTGAAATGCGAAAAACACCTTTTGGTGTAGGCTGTGGTCATCGTAAGTGGTCATGTGAGAGGGAGGAGCTAGCACCAAGCTAAGCTCCTTTTCGGCGATCGTAACATGAAGAGTCGAGACTCTTCACCACTGGAATGCCGAAATGACGAAATGTGAAATGGCGAAATCAACGCGAGACCATGTGCTTGTAATCCAACGGTGTTGAATACTTGGAAATCTAATCAAAGGGCTACTGTTGCTCTTCATGATTAATTGTTCAGTTACGATTCAGTTAGCAGAACTGAATCATGGTTCTTGGATGGTTGGCATTTCAGTTGTTGAAGCATTTTTCTAGGGATTTGAGGGGTAACTGAAGGGGTTGTAGTGTATAAAAGAAACATGCAATGACTGTGTGTTGTTGGTCGTTCTGAATGAAAAATGAGTTGAACTGTAAGAAAGGGAAAATTACAGTATGCGCAGTGTGAGACCGACAGTATGCGCAGTGTGACATAAAACTCAGAGATGAGTAACAGATGAGGAATAGATAGAAGCAAGAGCGGAATTGAAGAACAACTTGAAGCAGAGAAAAATTGCAGAATAGATAGAGGAAAAGAAGAATTGCATAACAGTTAGAAGCATACCAGATTTACATAACATAGAAGAAGTGGTAAGAATTGAATTATCTGTGTTGTTGGTTATTCAATCATTTATCTATAATCAGGGAGGTAGGCTGGTGCTAGGGAGGACTGTGGTCCTCTGATATTCGAGTTGGTGCTTGAATATTGGGAGTTGTAGCTTCCATCTAGTTGTGGCTAGAAAACAGGGTGGCAGGGTGGGTCTTGGGAAAACACAGAGTTTTCTATATGCAAGTTGGTGCTTGTATAAGTGGAAGTAGGTGCTTCCATCCAGTCAGTGCTGGAACACTCAGGGAGTTGGTGCTTCCTTCTAGTGGGTGCTAGAGAAACCAGAGAGTTGGTGATCTCAAACAAGTTGGTGCTTGTATAAGTGGAAGTAGGTGCTTCCATCCAGTCGGTGCTGGAACACTCAGGGAGTTGGTGCTTCCTTCTAGTCGGTGCTAGAGAAACCAGAGAGTTGGTGCTCTCAACAAGTTGGAGCTTGTAAAACAAAGGTAGTAGCCTCACTTTGAGTTGGTTCTCAAACATAGATGATGTACAGAACTTAAAGGACTGCCTATCATTTCGAAGAAGAAGAGGTTTTCTCCCTTTATGGGTTTCCTCGTGAAAATTTGTCTCTGTATATATCTTATGTGTGATTGATGCTCATTATTTATGTTGTTCATATTATGTATAATATTGATGGTCACTTGATGAAAGATTAAAAATGGCTTAATAGACTTAA
>ML829191.1:30142-40852 GCA_009831015.1 Picea engelmannii | reverse complement strand
CTTATACACAATAATGAGAGAGAGAAGAAGCACAATGATCATGGTATAAACTTAACGTAGTATGTGGGCTCAAATTCTCAATTGGAAAAAGTGTTCTCAGTGTGTGGTGAGGTGGGATAAATAGGTAACTCAACAACGGGTCGCTTACAACGGGTATGAGGTCTTCATTAACTCAGTTCTGTACGTTATGGCGTGGTCTCAATGGTTAGATGGTGAGATGGTTGGCCATAAATGGCTTTCTATCCGTTCGAAGAATTGATCTAATGGTTGTAACGTTCCCCAACGACTATATTGCTTCGCCATGGCGAAGTGCCATGTGTCATTGTTCTGATATCCCGACGAAGCTCCAATTTTGCAAATTTTCCTTCTGTGAGGTTCCCTCTAGAAATTTCTGTAACTTTTCAATCTTAGCCCTCTTCTTACTTAGCTTTCTATCCTTCTTTCCAGTGTGCTTCGTCTTAGTATTCCTTCTTCCATTCTGATTCTTATTTTCTTTTAACATAGTCACTGCGCGTTGTTGAAATTCTTTCATAAGATTAGAGGATGATACTTCTTATTTATCTGGGATAAGTACTTCAGTCTTCTGTTGGTCTTCTATGGTTCTTGCAACTTCGACATCAGGGTCTCTAGTGTTAAATAGCTTTGATATTTTCTCTTGTTCTGCAATCAGATGTACGATCCTTTTAGTCATGAATTGTTTTAACTCATGCTTCTATTGTTCTAACACTACTTCTTCTTCTTTCCTTCTGGCCTGATCTCTTTCAATCCAAGGGATGGCCAGTAACATGGTAAACATGGCACTTCCTTCAATAAATTTAATAATCTCAAAATCTTCTTTTGTCTAAGTTCCATTAACGTGCATAGGTACACGAGCGAGCTTCCCACATAGGTTTACCAGTTTTCCTCTGAATAATCCTATTCCTCCTAATGAAGGAATCATAACAGGCTTCCCTATAGCTTCCCAAGTTCTCTCTGTCATGATATTCACCTGTGTTTCTCCATCCAGGACACAGTCAATGTCGAAGTCTCCTATTCTTTCTTCAATGCATTCTTTCTCCTTGAAGATCTATGATAGTTTGACATGTCGATGGTCACTCAGGGTTTCGTTTATTTGCAACAATACTTTCTCTGATTCTTTCTGGGATTTTTCCATTTCCGGACCTGCCTTAGAGTTTTCTTGGTTCAGATTCATTCCTTCAAGATTAGCAATCATTCTAGGGCAATCCAACACTTCATGGTCCATAGCTTTACAACAAATACAACTAGGTCTTTCCCCAGGGCATTCCTTAGAAATATGTCCCGGTCTTTTGCAACTATAACAGAGGGTTAATCCTCTCCTTCTTTTAAATGATCCCTAGCCTTTCCAGTACTGCGCACTAGGATCATGGTAGCTAACCTGCAAAAAATTATTTCTAGGATCCTGCATCCATTTGTTAGTCCAAACATTCTTTCTATGCATAGGTATAACATATCTTTCACTATTCTTATCAGATCTAATCATATCAATCCTTCTTTCATCTACTAGTGCCCTAGTTTTCAATCTAGGACAAAAACTATCAAACATACCTAGATCCATACTCTAGAAACAAAAATTTCCACTTATCTTACTTCTACAGAGAAAAAAGCTTCCAGATCTAAAAAATTTCACGATTCTTACCTTTATCAGAGAACAGAGCTTGCAGATATTACCTCTTTTAATCAGAAATTCTCACTTTTACCTTGCTTAGAGCATAGAGCTTTCAGATCTTGCTTCTCTCCTTCAGATCCGACTTCTTTTCTTTAGATCGTGCTTCTTTCTTTTAACACATATCTTTATAAATCAAGTAGAATACTGCGCACTAGAGCAACAGATCTATGCACAAAGCTTTCACAACTTCAGAATGAATCTTTGCAAAAAGATTCTTCTTCCTCAATTCCCAACAATCATAGTTTTTGTCCCAGCATCAGAACCATTTGTTTGCACGGGGGCAGACCCAGAGTTCAACGCTACAACAATGCACCAACAAAACCCTAACTACCGACCCTTTCGACAACACCTGTGAAGTAGATGAAGTCTCACCCAAGGTAGCTGCATGGATGGTTGCAGGACTCAAGTGTCTGCAACCTTAGCTGGGACACAGATCTGTGATTATAATACTTAACAGAGCACTTAGCATCAACAGTTCAACAATATTCAATCAATAACTACTACTCAGATAGAACAGAGCATCTCATCATTCACTCAGATTTGATGTATTTAAGCACTCTATCATGAACAGGCAAGTGATATCTAGCAGATCAAGCACTAAGCATCTTCATGTGGATCAGATCTAACACTCTTACACATCCTTAGCACAAAGCATGAGCATATTTATCTATCTCTATTAACTCACTCAGCAAGAGAGTTTACAAACAAATTAAGACAAGCACAAAGAATAACAACACAATGTTTGCGTGGTTCACCCCCACCCTAGGGATACATCCACCAAATCTTATTATTTATTGTCTTCAGTCAATCAGTTACAAGGACAGAGCCTCAAAACCCTTACTCCGCACATGACAGAAGATCTGCGCAACTCACTAGATCCTTCTTCCTTGTGTTCCAGCACCAAGCCTTCCACAGTCTTGCTACAACGACTTGCACTTAACTATGCAAGTTTCACATAGTATACACAAAGCCTTACAATTCTTGATCACATAGATCCAACTCTTGGCACTTAGCCTACTTGCATACTAACATCACATAAACGCCTTCCTCTCTTCCTTATATTGCCTATACAACTATTTATACATACAAAATAGGCCTAAACATGGGTAAACCCATGGGCCGACATCCCATTCCCATTACATATTCCCACATCCCAAAAAGGACCCAAAAAGGGGCCGAGATCCCACAATCTCTGCTTCATCTTGTGCTCCTCCTTCGATAGGCTATCGAAGTCCAAAAATAGGTCAAACTTGACCAGATATCAACAAAACTTGATCAAGGGCCAACAACATACAATTCTTGATCATATGTAGGATAGTTCACAACAACTTGGTTAAAAGTTTCAAAGTGGTAACAAATAAGCTTATGATATTGCATCAATACTGCACCCATGTCATATCCGTTGGCATCTATCTTGATCTCAAAAATATGTTGAAGATTCAACAGTGCTAATACTGGTGTGGTACTGATCTTCTCCTTCAAAGTTTTGAAAGATTTTTGTTGCTTTCCTTCCCACTGAAAAGTGTTCTTCACACTGGTTAAGGCATGCAAATGAGCTACTATAAAGGAGAAGATGGAAATGAATCTCCTCCAATACTGGACTGCACCTAAGAATCTTCAGAGTTTGGTTACACTCTTTGGCTCAGGCCAATTTACAATTACATCAATTTTGGAAGAATCAATTTTTAATTGTCCTCCTCCTACAATATGACCTAAGTATACAAGTGCAGTCTTGCCAAATTCACATTTAGATATTTTCACATACAACTTTTCCCTTTGCAAAGTATCCAATACCTTCTTTACATGCCTTACATGTTTATCCCAAGTCCCGCTAAAAACAAGAATGTCATCTAAATACACAATCATAAAGTCATCTAGGAAAGGGATGAATACCTCATTCATCACACACATGAAATTTTCCAGAGCATTACAAATCCCAAATGACATAACTAACCATTCAAACAATCCTTGTTTGTTTTTAAAGGAAGTCTTCCATGCATCCTGTTCTACAACCCTGATTTGATGATATCCACTGTGTTAGCGACCAAAATAAAATGGTATTTTGAGAGTGGTTTTCATCACTCTCTACTTGATTCATCATTTTCTTAAGTCTTTTGGCCAGTGTCTTAACCTTCAGATTCTTCATCAAAGCTCCCGTTGATCACTTTTTCCCATAAATCCTTTGACTTTTCCCTCTAGACCCGCAATAAAAAAATAAATTGGTAAGCCCTAGTCTATGCTTGGTGGATTTTCAAATATAAAAAATATTTATTTGTTTTTTTATATTTTTTAAATCTCATATTATAAAAAGTGAGTGGTGTGTGCTTTAAAATGCCTAAGTCACACTACAAATAAAATCTATTGCATATACTTAAGTCTAGAATCCCTACAGTCAAGCTATAGGCCTAAGCTATCAATATACCAAACTCCTTTATGCCTAATTCTACAGGCCTCTTGGGTTTTATGGCTTTTAACAAAATTTTAGGGGACCCACATGCCCAATTCTCAAGTCAACACACAAAGCCAAGCGCAAGTGCCAAGCCTGATTCATTTCCACTTGTCTCATCAAATATGTTATGCGAGCATTTGTGTATATAAAGACAACCGTCTCTAATTTCCTGAGACATATGGGATATGTTCACTGAGTCATTTTTTAAAAATGAAATGCAAGCTACCAGGTGCCAAGTGATTATGCAGGTGTCGAAGAGATAAATGTAGCTACGATGTATACAATGATGTTCCCAAAATTCTTGCCTATTCCACCTTTTTCAGGCATGGATGTGCAGAAGGGGTGCGCTGCAGAACTTGCAGAAGAGATACACATGCACTACCCAATCTCCTAGGCGCTGTGAATTCCACAGTGCGCTACTCAATCTCCTGGGCGCTGTGAAGTCCATGGGCGCTACCTTATCTCCTGGGCACTGTAACAACGAGTGCTACGAATTTCATAATGCGCTACTGAATTTCTGGCAAGCGCTACCGAATTTTTGACAGAGGTCGATTGCTATGCAGAGATACACCAAAGTGGTGCTACCTATTGGCACCTGGAATCAAGGAGTTTGAATTCATTACTCTTTTAGGTTGTTGATGATGTGGAAAATGGCTGAGATAGTAGTTGGAATCATGATAACAAATTACCACCTCTACAGGACACTTGGCATGCAAGAGGAGGTGCATCAATGAAGATCAAGGGAGGAAGTGTCATTTAAATATTATTGGATCGGTTACTAGCATGTTTCCTTTTTTATAGTAGTTTGTTAAATAACTGTTAGCACATGTGTTAGATGAATATATGTTTCTGGAAGAATCCAATGTGAGGAAGGCCATCTCAAACCTCTAGCTATTGCCTTTCCTTTTTTGTTATAAAGACATATTCCAAATGTTTATTGAGGTTCGAATGGTTGAGCTGAGGCTCCCGGATTGTAATTTTCTTTGACTTAGTAAACTGTTCTCTGCTTATGTACTGGACCTGAGAATTTTTTATTAGTAGAAGTCAATTTTTCTTTACATCATCTTGTTACCTCTTATGCTGAAGTATTCATGATTGGAGGATCCACATGAGTTTGTCATGGTTGTGTTATGATGAATGTTCGATTATAATGATGTTGTGATGTTCTTCAGTTTTCTTTAAACTTTGAATTCAATAGGATATTGTGTTTGAGTTTTTCTTCCTTTGGCTGCTTGAAGACCTGATGTTAATAGCAGACCTTTACACCTCCCTCACTAAGTCTTACTCCTATTCAACTTTACTCCTATTCATTGACTGAAGCTAATTAATATCTCATTTGCTTGTGCATAATTAGCCCAGATTTCTGAGTTAAATCCTTATTATTCAGAGTCTTGTCCATTTGGCCTTTTAAAAAACTCATTTACATTTACAAATCTCTTGATGTTACCAAGCTCACCTGATTACAGTCTAGGGTGACTTTTGGAGTGATAACATAAATGGCGTTGTTGCCAGGGACATATTTGAGCAGATTGAAGAGTTCCTTAGGAAGAATGACATAGATCTAGTTCTTGATGGTAGACAAGAGAGGGATACAAAAAATTGACTGTAATCATCTACCTAGTGACTCCACAATCAAAGACTCCACTGGGGAGGATCCTATTGATAGAAAGACGACTAGGTATCAGTTTATGAGCCTTCTTCATGAGTTGTTGTTGCTTTTTATCAGCTCATTTTTATTTTTTCCTTCACGTATTAAAAGGATTATATTGTATTTTGTATATTCGGATGATCATCAATCTTCTTTTATATATCCATCCTTGGAAGAAGAAGACCTGCCTTCTGCCTGTGTTGTAGATGTTGATTTGATACCTTCACCTCAGCCTATTCACAAGGATGAACTCTATATTGAAATCCCTCATGAAATTGATCAACCTTCTCAAATATCATCACCTTCTGATGTTACTTTTGAACCTTGCCAACAACTTGGTAAACCTTATATTCAACCCACTAGTTTTCAAACTAGAATCAGAGACAAGATGTTTAAACCTTTAAGGCTACCATATCATCTTCATCCTTATCCTCTTGATTTCTTTGAGTACTTTCCTTAGTTTTCTGGAGAGGATCATGTTACAGCTGAGAGGCATGTGGAGGCCTTCGAGAAATTTATTGATCAGTTTGAGATAGTTCATGAGGATGTTACAATGAGGTTGTTCTCACAATCCTTGTTTGGAGATGTTGTTGTTTGGTTTAAGAGTTTGGGAGCCTATTCCATTGGTTCTTGCATCGAATTGTGCAATGCATTTTTAAAGTGTTGGGGTGAGAAAAATTCATTTGATCAGTACCTACATGAGTTCACTACTTTGAGAAGGGGAAAAAATGAAGTTCTGTCTGCTTTAATCGAAGGTTTTAGAGCTTGTATTGTAGCCTGCCCCTGGAAATTAAACCTTCTGAGATTGTTGCCATGGTGTATTACATAGTGTCTCAACACTCTGACCTTGTTTTGTATCTTAGGGAAAGAAAATCTATATCTTTATCAAAGTTATTCATGGATGCTGAGGAAGTGGAGGAGAACCTCCGATATTGTGGCAGGATTCAAAGTCAACATCATGTCAACTCTGAACATGAGGAAAATTTTATTTATTATCCATATGAAGAGAAGATAGTGGATGATTTGGTCCTCGAAGCATATATTTTTGACAACCTTTCCTCTGGGGAAGTCATTGTCTCAAACATTTACCAAGAGAAGCTTGTTGTTGACAAACACTTTGATAATGAATACTTTGTTGTTAGAGAGCATCCCGAAACAAGACATTCTGAATGTCAAGAGTCAAAGGTTTGTTATGGACAACCTATTTTTGATGGAAATACCAGTGATGCTAATGAACATAATTCTTCTATGATTTGTTTGGAACCTCTTAGCACTATTCATGTATATGATGATTATGATCCTGATCCTTGTAAATGCTATGGAGGCGTTGAAAGGGATTTTCATATAAATCTAATCTCTTACCCATCAACAACAAATGAACAACCCTGTATTAATAAAAACCATGTGCATGAGAAAGCAACATGTCAGTATGGCTCAGATTTTGAGCAGGAAGGTAATGAATGTGAAACATATTTGGAACAACAGCAAGCATGTGAGCTTATTTTAGATTCGGATCTGACCTCTTCAACATTTGCAGAGTATTCTAGAGATAGGTATGCATGTGAATTTTATATTAAATTTGCAAACCATATTGAGCTTATGATAATTGATGAATGTATAGGAAATTGCATGTTTCTAGTTGATCATGGTCCTTGTCATTTAAACACTGCTCTATCATCATCTTTTGAGCACTATTCTAATGAGGAAATTGTAGTTTTTAATGATCACAAGTTGATCTCAAAAGAGCAAGAAGATGATCATTCTTCTTCTAGAGGAACAATCATGGTTGAGCAAGATTTCTCCATGGATCAACATTTTTCTGACCTTGGCTTCAAAGATCCGGTGACAGCCTTCATGTAATTTTACATTTCAGAGAACTTGAAGATTTCATATTTTTTAAACTCATCAATATTTTCGGGTGAGTATGATGTCTTGAATGAGCTCTTATCACTGTTGTTACATTTCAAACATCAGTTGTTGAATAGTGACGTAGACAAGGTTTCTTCAATTTTAAAATTGCTTGAATGGCTGTTATGGAAGTCAACATTTACCTAACCAAATTGCAGAGCTGGTTAGAGTAGAGTAGGGTAGGAAATAAGCTCGTCACCCAAGCATTTCTTTTCCTCCAGTTTGCAGCAGGAAATATCAGTTAGCTTGTGTGAATAAATATAGGTCTTGAGAGTTTTCAGAGATTGGTTTCACAAGCTAGATGACTCCATAGCCCAACAGATAAGGCGACTGGAACTACTAGGTTCTTGGAGCCTCGCAGGGAGGTCTCCATCCTCAGTTGGAGCTGGAGACCAAAATAAAATGGTATTTTGAGAGTGGTTTTCATCACTCTCTACTTGATTCATCGTTTTCTTAAGTCTTTTGGCAAGTGTCTTAACCTTCAGATTCTTCATCAAAGCTCCCGTTGATCACTTTTTCCCAGAAATCATTTTACTTTTCCCTATTGACCTGCAATTAAAAAATAAATTGGTAAGCCCTAGTCTATACTTGGTGGATTTTCAAATATAAAAAATATTTATTTGTTTTTTATATTTTTAAATCTCATATTATAAAAAATGAGTGGTGTGTGCTTTAAAATGCCTAAGTCACACTACAAATAAAATCTATTGCATATACTTAAGTCTAAAATCTCTAGAGTCAAGCTATAGGCCTAATCTATCAATATACCAAACTCCTTTATGCCTAAGTCTACAGGCCTCTCGGGTTTTATGGATTTTAACAAAATTTTAGGGGACCCACATGCCCAATTCTCAAGTCAACACACAAAGCCAAGCACAAGTGCCAAGACCGATTCCTTTCCACTTGTCTCATCAAATATGCTATGAAAGAATTTGTGTATATAAAGACAACAGTCTCTAATTTCCCGAGACATATGGGGTATGTTCCCTGAGTCATTTTTAAAAAATGAAATGCAAGCTGCCAGGTGCCAAGTGATTATGCAGGTGTCGAAGAGATAAATGTAGCTACAATGTATACAATGATGTTCCCAAAATTATCGCCTATTCCATTGTTTCGAGGCATTAATGTGAAGAAGGGGTGCGTTGCGGAACTTTCATAAGAGCTACACGGGCGCTACCCAATCTCCTGGGCGCTGTGAATTCCACAGTGCGCTACCCAATCTATTGGGCGCTGTAAATTCCATGGGCGCTACCCAATCTCCTGGGAACTGTAACGACGGGCACTGTGAATTTCACAGTGCGCTACTGAATTTCTGGCAGGCGCTACCGAATTTTTAACAGAGGCCGAATGCTACGCAGAGATACACCAGAGTGGCGCTACCTATTGGCACCTGGAATCAAGGAGTTTGAATTCATTACTCTTTTAGGTGGTTGATGATGTGGAAAATGGCTGAGATAGTAGTTGACAACATGATAACAACTTACCACCTCTACAGGACACTTGGCATGCAAGAGGAGGCACATCAATGAAGATCAAGGGAGGAAGTGTCATTTAAATATTGTTCGATCGGTTACCAACACGTTTCCTTTTTTATAGCAGTTTGTTAAATAAATGTTAGCACATGTGTTAGATGGATAGATGTTTCTGGAAGAATCCAATGTGAGGAAGGCCAACTCGAACCTCTGGTTGTTGCCTTTCCTTTTTTGTTATAAAGACATATTCCAAATGTTTCTTGAGGTTCGAACGGTTGAGCTGAGGCTCCCAGATTGTAATTTTCTTTGACTTAGTAAATTGTTCTCTGCTTATGTACTGGACCCGAGAATTTTTTATTAGTAGAAATCAATTTTTCTTTACATCATCTTGTTACCTCTTATGCTGAAGTATTCATGACTGGAGGATCCACATGAGTTTGTCATGGTTGTGTTATGATGAATGTTCGATTATAATGTTGTTGTGATGTTCTTCGGTTTTCTTTAAAGTTTGAATTCAAGAGGATATTGTGTTTGAGTTTTTCTTCCTTGGGATTCTTGAAGACCTAATGCTAATAACAGAACTTTACACCTCCCTCACTAAGTCTTCCTCCTATTCACTTTTAATCCTACACTGACTAAATCTAATCAAGACCTCATTTTCTTGTGCATAATTAGCCCAAATTTCTGAGTTAAAGCCTTATTATTCTGAGTCTTGTCCGTTTGACCTTTTAAAAAACTCGTTTACATTTACAAATATTTTGATGTTACCTGTAACACCCTATTTCCCCCAGTTTGTAAAAATAAATATACTGTCCAAGAACTATGGCAAACTCAAAGATTGTGAATGTTTGATTTAACAGACCTTAGTATAAAAGGTCCGAGGAATGTAAATGATGTATGAATATATGTTGCATAACTGTTGAGAGGGGGATGTGTTGAAAAGAGACCATGATGGCTGATGAGAGGTGGTGGAAGGGGCTGGGAGTGGCTGCGTTAACTTCCACCGAACCAAAACCGTACTGGTTTGGACGTGCTCGGGAAAACCAAAGCTCACTCTCAGACCCCAAAATTAATTACCCACCCGGATGGTAGGTGGGGAGGCTCCTCAAGAGTAAATGAGGGGATGGGGTGAACCACCCATCCGTAGAAGCTCTCAGACCTGACCATTGGATAGGTAATTTCGTGCCACACGCAACCTCGTAGGAGGAAAGAAGTGTGGAAGGAGGGGGAGAGTGGAGCATATAGACACGCAGTCGCGACAGAGATCGCAAGAAGGGAGAAATCAGAAGGACTCTGGAAAAAATATACAGAGTGATTGATAAGCAGAGAAGAAGGAGAGTAACCTTTGCTCTCAACTTCTAACGAACAAAGACTCAGTCTCACAATATCGTGGTCTAAGCTCGGGGGTGGCTAGTGGTAAATCCATTCGGAATATTTAAATGTTAAAGTATTGGAGAACTTTCTATTTATGGAAAGTGGTTAACCCTAAAATAAGGAAAATAGGTTAAGTGACCTAGAAATGGGTTAAGTGACCTAAAAATGGTTT
>ML829190.1:58456-70863 GCA_009831015.1 Picea engelmannii | reverse complement strand
TGGCACGACTTCCAAGGCAGATTTAGGCTGCTGAAAGGGCCATGTACATTCCATACAGATTTGTGGCACAGATTTGAAGGAGATTTTGGCACTGTTTTCAAGGAGGAACTTTGTCTCGGTTTTGAGATAAGTACTGTTTGTAATTGCTGGAAAAATATTCACTGCTGTAACTCAATATTTCTGAAGCCAATAATAAAAGAAGCCCCCTCCTAGAACTGGTTTTCCCACATTGGGTTTTTCTAGGGTCGATTTGACCAAAAATAAAGTGTCTATGTGGTTGGATTTCTTTATAATTTTCTGTTATAAGTTTCAGCAGTAAAGAAGATGTCTATGTGTGTTTTCAGCTAAGTTTCATTTCCTGTAGCCAACCTTTTATTTCAGCAGCAAATAAATGTGGGTTTGGGCATTAAACACATGAGAGTGATAAGGTGAAACTGAAAACCTGGTTGGGACTGCAAATTTCTTCAAACTAAACCCCCAATGTAGGCTTATGCATGGTAATCTCTACCTCCTCTGTCCTGAAGTAGAAGTGGAAATCAAAGAGGTTCTTCTTTAAGCAATCAAAGATCACAACATTGGTTTTCCCAAGGTTGATCGCCAATTGTTGAAGGTCGCAAAATCTTGAAAGGGCATCTATTGTCTATGTAGAGCCTCAAAGGTGGAGGCTAGAAGGACCACGTTGTCGACGAAAAGGAGTATGGATATCAGTATATGGTGGAGACAACTATCCCTTGGCTGAATGTGCTCGTGCAAGAATGATTGCAACCCATCAATGTAGAGCCCAAATAAGGTGGGTGAAAGGGGGCACGCTTGCTTCACCCCAATGGTGCTCTTGATGAAATTTGGCAATCCATGTGTTGTACGAAGGACACTTAGGACGAACTCATAGAGGTGTATAATAGCTGCGCTGAGAATCTCTGAGATACCAATGTCTTTGAGCCTTCGAAAAATGGCCTCCCTTGGAATCAAGTCAAAGCCTTTCCAAAAGTCTACAAAGCAGTTGAAGGCTTTCAAAAAGCGGTGGCTAGCCTCCTTAATAATGGCCTATAAGTATGGCGAGTATAAGTATGATTGGGTGGGGTGCGTGAGAGAGGACAAATGTGTACTATTGGGTGTGCAAGGTAGCTTGGGGTTATGGTGTTTGGTTAAGATTGGATCTCAAGCTCTTGAGGGGGATGGGTAGTGTCCCCAGGAAGGGATGAAAAAGTTGTAGATAAAGGAAAGTTGCATGTTTGGGAGAATGGGTAGGATGCTTGGGTTTATGCAAGGAGGAATCAATTTAAGGATCAATCTCCCTTAGAAATTTTCTCGTTGGATTGTGGAGATAAGAATGGCTCTATTAGGGTTGTGGTTCGTTTGTTGAATGCCAAGGTTGAAGGTGTTGTTTTGGATTCTAATAAAAAAGAAGAGTGGTTGCCCCTACCCTTGTTTGGTTCAAAGGTAGGTTTAGTGGTTAGTTTGAGTGCGGATTTAGAGTCTCGAATGGTGGAAGTGAATGGTGAAGGTAATAATGTTGAGTCGTTGGTGGAGGTGTCATAACAAGAGATGAGTATTGCCCAACCCTCAGAGGTTGTGGGAGGTATCTAGTTTGTTGAAGCTAAAATGGTAGTGTAAGGATTAATGGAACACTTTTTCTAAAAAATGGTATGGTATTCTTAAAGAAAGAAGCTACCCCTTCTCAAATGTAGTCCAAGGGAAATGGTGGATCGAATCCAAAGGCCATTCTTGATTCGTCTAGCACGAGTGAATGCTATTTCGTCTTTATCTTTACTAGTAACAAAGAATACTTTGAAGGATGGTACAATTCTGAGAACTGTGGAGTGATTTTGTTTTTCTTATGTCATATGTTGGATGAGGAAGCTTTTAATTGGTGGTGCATTTTGAGTTGGGAAGCCAAGGGGATTTTGTTGAACTCTTATTGGGGGCTTGGCTTTGAATATGTTTTCCTTCTATTCAACTCTGATGTTATGACCTATTGTGTTTTGAGTATGGTACCTGGAATATTGTGTGGCTGCTAGCTTATGTGTAGTCTTGGAGGGTGGATTTTAACATGGAGGATCTAAGCCAAGCAAGCTCATTACCCTCTTTGGTTAGAGTTTCTTGCATTACCAACAGACTTATGGCCATTTGTGGATTTGTTTTCCAATAGTTTTGGCAAGGTGCTCATTCCAAATGGATGACGTAATTATTTTTGAGCCAACCTAAGGGTTTTTGTTGAAGTGGATTTAAAAAAATGCTCCTTCCCTTCATTTTGGTTTTGCTTGAGATGTGGTTTTTGGCTGCAGAAGGTCATGTAGTTCATAATGCTTACTTTTCTTGTCAGGCACAGGATCACCTCATTTGTGATTTCCCTCATCAGAAGTCTCAAACCCACTACTTTGGAGGGTGCGGGGGTCGTTGCTTCGACGATACCTGTAGCTAAGGAAGTTGGTTCTTCAATTGCTTTAGGGAAAGTTGCCAAAGATGGTGGACTTGCAACTGAGTTTGCTTAGAATGCAAGAGCTTGATCGACCAGAGTTGTGGGTTAGGAGTCTTCTCGAGGCATTGGGGGCCCAATGTTGTAACAGGTTTGGGAGCCCAATCCTAACAAGTATGATGCCCTTAGCTAAAGTTAGAGTGCTACCCCATATGTTGTAGATGAGGTGAGTGGTCAGTTGTAGAGTATGGAGGTAGATGGTGGATGGTAGGTGAAGCCCAACAAATGGAAGAAAGTCTCTTCTCTAGTTCGTTTGGACAAGTTTGGTAGAGAGTTGAGTCCTACTCCCCGTGGGAAGTCCTTCAAGGAAGCGATGGTCCTTTCTCTTGAAAGGAGGACCTCTTCTTTGGGGAATGTAGCGATGAGCAATTGTTTTAGTAACCTCGACAACCCTCTCTTCCTTGAATGAAGTTATCTCTTCTATCTTGGAACGTCAGAGGGATGACAATCCCAAGTGGTAAGCAGTTTGTTTGTGGAGTGTTACAGAGGACTAGATTGAATGTAGTCTTTTTGTAGGAAGTCAAATCGATAGGGTTCGAGCTTCTTAATCAGATGAATTATTGTTGGAATCACCCCTTTTTGATCACAGATCATGCATAAGGAAGGGTGGGTGGTCCTTGCTCACCCCCCCTACTTGAGAAGTTTTCTTGTTGATCATCGATGCGACCCAGACAATTGGTGTGTCTAGATTATCCTTTTGGCTCATGATCGGTTGCTAGGGTTTTGTTTAGTGTATGGATTGAATCTTAGTGTAGAAAGGGGTCATCTTTGGGCTTTGATAGCTTCTTCATCATTGGATATAGATTAGACTATTGGTGGTGATTTTAACATGGTCAAGTGGGAGGGTGATTGAGGTGGTAGGTCTATTGTTATGGTTAGTGGTGTAGAGAAGCAGGCTTGGGTGTAGTGTAAGTCCATGCTCCCGTTCTAAGATCCCAACTGTAAGAAAAAAAGATTAGATTATGGGGGTTGGTTCACTTGGTCCAATTTCAGATAGGGTAAGTACAAAGTTTAGGCAGGGTTGTATCAAGTGTATGGACCTCAGGATGACATCTCCTTTTCAAGGCGACAACAATCTTTTGATGTATTAATAGATGTTACAGGATTGGATCACTTTCCCATTCAATCTGTTATCTTAGTGGGACACGTAGTGGATTCGACGACTCCTTGTTTGAGCTTAATGTCTCATATTTGGATTCACCTAATTTTTGCACTCTTGTCCATCATGTGTGGAATCTCATCCCTCGTCCTGTTAGGGATATAGGTTGGCTTCTTTGCTGGGAGGCTACCGCTTGTCGGATAGTCAAATTCCTGAGAGGGTGGGCGAGAATGATGGTTCACAAACATCAATAGGAGTTGCGAGAGACTAGACAAAGGCTTGAGGAGGTGGACATTTTCCTTGAGGAGTATCTTCATAACACCACTCTTTAGAAAGAAGCAACTCGTTTGGAGTTGGTGGTGTGTAGAGAAGAGGAGTACATTGCTAGAGGGGCTAGGATTTGCTCCAGATTGTAGTGGATTTAGGAACGAGATGAGTGTTTCAAATTTTTTTTGACTTATTGAAAAAAGAAGGTGGTAGTAATGGGGGTTTTATCTTATGCAGGCTTGATGGTTCTCTTGAAGAGGACACTTTTGAGATCAAAGGTATGTTTGGTTTACATTTTCAAAATACTTTTTCACCCTATACTCTAATGGACTGGATTATGTTTGTTGGGAATTCCTGCTATAAGGTGATTTCCCATAAGGTCTCCATTGGGAACCTAGACAAGTTAGACAATGACTTTTTGAAGGAGGAGCTCTTTGCTGCCCTTTGTTTAATCTAGAATGGGAAGTCCATAGGTATGGGTGCGTTGCCTTGTGATTTTGGGCGATGTGGGATACATTGGGGGATGATTTTTGTTGCTTGGCATCTTAAGCCTTCTCCTTAGGTTGATTGACTGAGTCTCTTAATCAGGGGTTAATTAAATTGATTCCCACGAATGTTTGAGACTCCATAGGGCGGTGGAGACCTATCACTTTGTTGGGATTGGCCTATAAGATCCTGACCAAGGCAATAGCTCTTGGGGTTGGTAATGTTGCCAGAAAGATTGTTTGCAAGGAATAGACAGGTTTTGTGCAGGAGCGGTTTATCTTGGATACAATGATCTTAGCACGGGAGGCCGTGGAATGAGTTAGGGAGTTTGACCAGTAGGCCCTATTCTTCAAGATTTACTTTGACAAAACCTATAATCAGATTGAGTGGTCTTTCATCACTGAGATGTTGACTTGTTCAATATTTGTCCCTCAATGTTTTGATATGGTGAACACTCTTTTTTCTAGTGCCTCAACTTTCGTCTCAATGAACAAATCCAATTCCCTGTCCCTACATATTTTGTTTTTTTAGTCTATTTCACAGGGGTATCCTCTATCCCCATGTCTTTATGTGTTGATAATAGATGCTTTAGGCTATCTTTTAGAAGTTGCTTGCATCCACGGGTGCATTCGAGGTATTTCTGTCCTTGGTGGTTCAATGACGGTTAACAATCATTTTACAGAGGATTCCCTTCTTTCTTTGCACATGGATCAGGGATCGATTGATGGAGTGAGGGAATTTTTGGCTATCTTTTGCAAGGCCTTGGGGGCGGTGGTTAGTGATCACAAAAGTGACTATTGGTTGGTCAGTTTGGATAATCCCCTTGATTGGACCCCCTAGGTTTTAACTTTTGTTTGCCCAAGTGTTATTGTGCATTATCTTAGCATCCCCTTTGGTGTTGGGATTTCTTCGGTTGCCATGTAGGATTGGTCTCTCTAGTGTTTGAAGAGTAAGATTATCTTTTGGGAGAATAAGGACCACCTATCATTTGTTGGGAAATTGACTGTTGTGGGAAGGATTGTTTAGGATTCTCACATCTACTATGTGTCATGTTGGTTGACCAACAAAGTGCAATTTTGGCAATTGGAGCAGATGTTGAGGTCATATTTTGTGGTCTACCCTTGGTATGTCTCTATCATGCCCAAGGATGAGGGAGGTCTTGGTTTGATTCATGTGGCTACTCAAGGGAGCATTCTCGCTGCCAAGTGGGTGGCTCGATGTTTGGAGGGGTCTTCTCCATGGCAGGTCCTATTGAGGCACAAATTGCTTACAACACAACATATTGGCAAGATACATGGGTCCTTTTGTTTGTGTGATATCATTTTTGCACCACACTAGTTTAAGATCATTGACACGTTCATTTTCATGAGTATCTGGTCTACCTAGAGGAAGGTGGTGGGTTTGGTCAAGTGACATACGACTTGTAGTTATGTTGGGTGGGATTTAGCTAGACGTCCTATTTGGAGCTAGAGGATTCAAGACACATGTATTGTTGATTTTTTGCACTTTTAGGCACGACTCTTGAACAAGAAGGGTATATTCTTAATATTTTGACCATCCCTCACTATTAATTATATTATTTTTTTACTCAATTTAGCAAGTCCCCCTTAATGTTTTATTAATATAATATATTATTATTATTTTCTAACGACTACCTCCTTTGAATCCTATTAATTCAATCCAGAGGGTCACTCTTTTCTATCTTACAAAAGCCACATTTGGAACTCTTGATGATGGGTGGAGTGTCCACTTTACTTGTTGGGAACATTTCTAAACTTTAACGTAGTTCAAATCCAAAAAAATTACTATAAGAAGGGCATCTTTCTTTGGCACAACCTTTGGGATTTAGATGCATGATTTTAGAAGGATTGGTGAACTTTGGCACAAGTATGCCCTATTCTTCGTAGACCGACACACCATCATGTAGATTGTCGGGTTCATTTCTTAGGAGGATGTGTTCAAGATGAACATTGATATGTCGAGACCTATATGGCATGATTGGGAGTGGAGTTTTGGGTGTTGTTTAGTGTGATTCATGTAAGTTGTTTTCCATTGTACTTCATCTCGTGTCAATGTCACAAGCTTGGGCTTATACTTGATGCATGGTTGTTGCCTTCTAATGTTGAGGGTCAGTGGATTTGGAGGTTGCTTGGTGTCTAGTCGGTGCAGGGTCATATAACCTACGTGTGTTTGTGTCGTTGATTATCTATTAGGACATTCCTTCCAAGGATTGGTTAATGAAAAACAATCTATTTGATGGTTTCTGCCTTATCTGCAACTATTCCAAAATGGTGAAGCATATGTTGTGAGATTGTCAGTTTGCGAGGTGCTATTCGGATCATGTGCAATTGTAACGTTTGACCCTTCTTCAAGGGAGAGTGAATTAGCATGCAATTTTGTTTAGTGACTACAGGTCTTTGGTTTGCTCTTCTTTTAGTGGCATTTGGCATTGTGTGAAGATCTCTGCTTTGTTTGTCCTTTGGAAAATTTGTTATGTTTTATAGAATGAGGTTAGCTCTTTGTCAGCCTTATATTATATGTGGAGGGGATGAGGTACGCATGCAACTGTTGGCAAAGGGTTTTTTGCTTATTAAAGATGACAAACTATTAGAGCTTGATGTATATTAAGACTTTATTTATGCTCTAGTAACATCAAGGAAGAGGATATAAGTGCCATTGTATATACCCTTTTGCCCTTTGTTTTTTACTTTGTTGATGTAAATATATTTATGTGAACAAAAGTATTGTTTCAAAAAAAAACGAATAATGGCACACAAGGCAAGGATATGAGCCATACTCTGATATGTTGGTTTGAATCCTACATGTCCCCTACCTTGAAGGTCTTTCCTCTTGAGCTCCTCACATAATTGCAAATGAAGGGTATTGGCATAGAGATTTGAGAACATGTATCCCACCATTATTGTCTCGTAATTGTTTGGATTTGCACTAGGATTTGATTTATGAATTAGGTGGATGGTATACCATGAGTGTAAACCACGTTTGAAAAGCCTCGAGATGGCCTCATAGTGCGACCCACATACATGAGTCGACATTGGATTCATGGGGCTAGGGCCTCCCTAGGCTAGTTCAAAGTGGGATCGCATCAGCTTAGGGTGGAAGCTAAGCACTAGGTACCACGAGAGGACAAGTTATGCTAGATTTACCATAGACATGAGACAAAGACATAGTAACTCTTTATATTCAGATGCCCTTGATACTATTACGTATGCTGTTGGTTCCACTGCTTGTTTAGGGAGTCTTGTAACTCCATTTACACCTTTTTTTGGTCTCTAGATCAGTGGTGCCTAACTTTATACATGGGAGAGACACTCAAGCTTAGATCCCACATTTTGTGGCCTACCACTTGTCCGTACACTATTTAAGGGATTGCATCTTTCTTCCCAATGCTCCCAGCAGATAGGAGAACTAAGAGTCCAGTAGAGTGCAACACCAATCTAGACCCCAGATTTGTCAGGCCCTGGAAGGTAACATATCCCTCGGAAATGAGACCCATATGGGGTTGTATGAGGTCTTCGAACAACTTACACCAGACTTACATGCGATCCCTTTCAACCAGCTCCCAACATTGGGTCACTTATTCTAGATAGAGAGACATCCCCCATGTCAGATTTAGTTCCTCCAACCAAATTTCCATATAGAGATTCTTTCCTTTAGCCTTGGATGGCTGGAGTGTTTTGCATTCAACTTTAGAGGAGGAGCCCCTCCCTTCCTTATCTTATGGGAGGCACTTGGAGCATTGAGGCTTTTTTTCTTTTCCTTGCATTAGGATCCAAAGCATTGTATCTTCTTGGCATTGTGATAGTTGCGCTTTGATCATATAGATTAGCTTTGGTTTTTGCTTCTATAGGAGTCGCCTTCACACTCCCACTATGTATCACCACTTATGTACTCAACAATCTCGTTGACTATTTTGATCATTTGTTGGACATTAATAAACTTATCTTATTTGATCTTATCTCATTTGCCTAGAACCCCTACTTATCTGTAACCCTCATAGTGTTCATCACCCATATTGCCTCCCTGATATGCGTGTACTAGAACATGTGGCAAGAGGATGGGTGGGAGGTGACAAGGATAGGGGTTTGTCTAGGGACATCGTAAAGGGACAATAATGTGGGTGAACATGGATTGGGGGTCAAGATTGACATGTAAGCTGCAGTGATAGGGAAAAATGGTGCACCGGAAAGATTTTGGGGAGTGGCGAAGTGAGACACACAATTCACACCTCCTTTGAGATATGAAGAGGCATTTCTTGTAGTGGAGGAAGAACATTTTTGTAATGGTAGGTAGGAGGTGGGGTTGTGAAAGAAGGCATAACGAAGATGCTTATGATAGGTCTTGCCCTCTTTGTCATACCACTTGTTAATGGAATTGGAATTGGACTTCGAGGAGCAATGGGGGATACTAGTGGCGTGAGGGTAAGAGCAAAGGATCACTTCTTGAATTGATGAGGAAAGACAAAAGTGAGCTTATAGGGAAATTTAGAGAAAGAAGGGGATATTTTTTTTACTCAACAATCTCATTGTGCACCCATCACCACATTCATCAACCTCCACTTACTATATGACACCTTGGTACCTTTTTATGACTTTCTTCAAAGCGGCATAACTTTGATATTCATACTTTGTTTTCAATGCCATTTTTTTTAAACTGCCTATTTTGTTGAGAACTTTCTATCTAGACAATCAATTTTTGTTCTTGAAGTAATCTTACTTGCGTATTGTAATATGGCTAGTCCAAGTGATCTCTTGCTTACCAGTTCAAACTACTTTTCATGGAAATCCACTACAATGTAGGGGGCTTTATTGGGTTACCTTGGCAACAAAAATTGCCCCTCTTAATGCATTAAAGAAATCTAAGTGGGGTAATAAAAATGACGAAGCACGTGGATTAATGCAAATGCCATCTCCAATGATTTTCAATTTCACTTTCAAGGATTTGAGACTCCAAATGCAACATGGAAAAAGATGGAAATCGTGCTTTTGTAAACACAATGAGATTCGAGTCCATTAGCTCAAAAATAATTGATTTCTCTAAATCCTAGTGATTTCTCTTGCATTGAAGGTTTTCTATCTAAGTTCAAAACACTTGGACTTTTACTTGCAAAATGTAAAATAATCAAGATAGATGATCAACTTATATATGCTTTTCTTGTTAAGCTTGGCACCTCCTATTCTGTTTTTGTATCTACTTTTCACTCCACCAGAGAAGCTCTTATTTGTGAAGGGGATAGTTACAAAATGCCCACTTCTGATGCTTTTTTTGATTATTTGATTAGAGAGCAAAATACGCTCTTGCATTTTGGAGTAATCAACACTATTGACAAGGAAAATTTTAGGGCCTAAATTTCACCCATGGGCTAATTTTCCATGGTTTTTGTTTAAAAAAAGATTCGTCAATTTCCATTTTTTTTGAAAATGATTTGCCCAAATTCTATAGGATAAAATTATTTTACTTTAAATGTCACCAAATTTTTCTTGAAACAATATAAAATTCATAGAAATTTCAATATTTTTACAAATATATCTCCAAACATTTTAATGTTTTCATTTTAAGAATTAGTAAGATTCGCCAAGGTTTATACACTTTAAGATAAGTATGGGTCCTTAAAATTTTCCCTGTCTGCAGGTACATCTAACAAAGTCTTAATGGCACGACAAAAGGATAAAGCCAAGAATCTGAAGAAGCAATATCAATACAACAATAAACAAAACAAGGGTCTCAAACCTTCTCAGCCAACTCCTACTCCTAATGGTGATAAAGGAACTAAATCAAAAGGCAAGAAGACTGATATACATTGTAAATTTTTTTGGGAAAGATGGTCATTTGGAGTCTAAATGTTTCAAGAAGATGGCTTTCTTAGAAGCAACAATGACGAAGCACAACATTGATGATCTTGATTCTTCTTCTTCTTCTCATGGACATGCACTTTTTTCTTCCATTTTCCTTCAATGCAGTTGCTACTTCTTCTAATGATTGTCTTATTGATTTTGGAGCATCTTATCATATGGATAAGGATAAAGTCATCTTTTCTACTCTTAATGAATGTAGCACCAAACAAATATTTGTTGGTGATGATAGATCACTTAATGTTGTAGGGTTTGGAATAGTTAAGCTAGATGATGGTCATTCTAATGATGTTTTATCTGTTCCAAGTCTTTCATGCAACCTTCTATTAGTGTATCAAATCACTCATTCAGGTGAAGGTAAAAATAATAGAATTTTCACCTCACCAAGTTGTAATCAAGTAGTTAAAAGTTCCTAAGCATGTCCTAGCAATTGGAATTGTTGATGATATTACCAGGTTGTATAGATTTGATAACTTTGGGTCATCATCTCTTCCATAAGTTTTTATTGTTCATAGCGATGACTTGAACAAACTTTGGCATGAGCGATTTGGTCATCTAAATTATCGCTCATTGCAACGACTATGTAATCAGAATATGGTGACTAGTCTTCCTCTCATTTCTTGTAGAGATGGTGTTTGTTTCGGTTGTGTTTGTCATGCTAGGAGTGGGTAGAAAAGTAACTCCACACTTTGATGTCCTTTGCATTAGTATGATAGGTGCATATATGCATAAGTAAATGACTCTTGGTCTTCCCCAACGGGTGACCATTCCTATCACCTACGAGTCTTCATATTTACATTACAGTTACAAGTAACACAACCACAAAGGATTACGTGTCCAACATTTCCCCCCTTAATTCGAAGGGGTGTGTGTGAGTCCAAGCATCATTCTGAACTTCTCAAATTTTTCTCTTCCAAGCGCTTTAGTGAAGATGTTCGCAATTTTCTCATTTGTGGAACAATGTCTTAGATGAATAGTCTTGGCCTCTACATGATATCAAATCAGGTGATACTTTGTGGTAATGTCCTTGGTTTGATCATGGAATCTGGGATTCCTGGCCAACTTGATTGCAGAAGTATTGTCAACTAGAAGAGGAGTAGAATTTACTTGTTTTTCCTGCAAATCTTCAAGTATTTTCCTGAGCCGCAAAATCTCCTTCGTCGCTTCTGCAATTGCCACATATTCTGCCTCTGTTGTGGAATCTGCTGTGATTGATTGTTTACCTGATCTCTAGGAGATAGTTGCTAATCCAAGACTCATGAGATAGCCCGAAGTTGATACTCCATTTTCCTTATCCCCATCAAAGTCTAAATTAGAATATCCGATCAAGTTAAAGTCATCCACTTTAGAGTACTTGAATCCAAAATCTCGAGTTGCTTTCAAGTATTTCTAAACTCTTTTTGTAGCAGACCAATGTCCTTCGCAAGGCTTTTGCATGAACCTGTAAAGAATCCCAACAACAAATGAAATGTCTGGTTTGGTGGTAGTAAAATAGATAAGACTTCCCGCAAGTTGTCTATACTTGGTTGCATCCTCAAATTCATTCCCTTCTTTTGATGTGAGTTTCAAATTCTGTTCCATTGGAGTAGAAACATGATTGCACTCAACCATGCCAAACTTGTTCAACAATGCTCCAATGTACTTCTTCTGGGAGATGAATATGTACTTTGGATTTTGTATCACTTCAATGCCCAAATAGTAGTGAAGATGTCCCAAATCTGTAATCTTGATGCTTTTCTTCAATTCTGTCTCTATGGATGCAATGCAGTTCTCATTGTTCCTTATTATGAACAGATCATCTACATATACTACAAGATACACAACAATTTTTCCAACTTTCTTGACAAACAAAGTTGCATCATCAAGATTGAAATGCTTGAAATTTAATTTCAGAAGATGCTCGGTTAACTTTTCATACCATGCTCGCGGTGCTTGTTTCAAGCCATATAAGGATTTGATGAGCTTGCATACCTCTTGTTGATATTATGGTAGCTGCGGGAGTTATTTACCTCCACGTGTAAACCTGATGAGAATAGAAGACTCCGAAAAGCAAGAAGAAACTCTATGAGTTGGCTAATAACCCTAGAAGACATGTCGACTCTAGAGGATAATTTATATTAGGTTATTAGCCTCCAAGAGAAGAAGTCGGCCAGAAGTATTAATATACACTGAACAGATAGATACCCAGAATGAGAAGTCGGCCCAAGCA
>ML829190.1:38589-54900 GCA_009831015.1 Picea engelmannii | reverse complement strand
AGAGCATGTAGAAAACTTGAACTATACATCTAATGGAAGAGAATATACATCTAGTGAATTTGAAAGCTACCTTCGCCAACATGGGATTAAACATCAAACTACAGTTCCATACAATCCCCAACAGAACGGTGTGGCTAAACGAATGAACAAGACACTCCTAAATATGGTTCGTTCCATGATGTTTTTCAAGAATGTTAAGTTAATGTTTTGGGAAGATGCAGTTCAATGTGCATTTTATGTCAAAAACAGGTGTCCATCTCATGCTCTTAAAAAGAAGACTCCATATGAATTGTGGCATGGCCACATTCCTTCGTTGAGGTATATCAGGGTCTTTCGTTCCACCTGCTATGCCTTGATTCCTAAGGAGCAAAGAAGCAAACTTGATGCAAGGAGTCGAAAGTGCATCTTCTTGGGGTACTCAAATACCACCTAGGGGTATCGTCTTTACGATGAGACAAACAAGAAATTTATTCTCTACAAAGATGTGATCTTTCTTGAATCCACCAAGAAAGACAAAACTGTTGAGAGGCAGCTTGATCATCTGGACATATTCACTTGTGTAAAGACATATCATGAATTTGATGATGAGATTCCACATCTTGAAGGGGGGACCCCTATCTTGACTCAAACTCTAGAATCTCCTTTTGTAGCACCATCACCCCCACATGAAGAAGTTCTTGCCACTTCATTAGAATCTGAAGTTCAATTGGATGATGTGATCGAGAGGATTGAAAAGCTGAGGCTTGATGAGCACTCAACACCATCTCAATCAGTCGAGCAACCTGGACCATCTTAGAAAGGGCTACCAAAATGACTCACAAAAAAACTTGAAAGTGTTCATCTTGATGAGGTCCGGAAGACATGAATCGGATTGTCCTCAAAACAAGATGGAGGTAATGTACATAATTCAAACATAGATGATGTAGATGACATGGATGTTTCATATGATTGTGAGTTGAATTTATTTACTAACCATGAATTGACTTGCTTTAAAGAAGCCACTTCGCATGATGAATGGAAAGAAGCCATGCAAAAGGAATATGATGCTCTAATCAAGAATGGGACATGGAAGTTGGTGGATCCTCCATATGGAACTAAACCAATTGGATGCAAGTGGGTATTCAAGAACAAGTACAGATCAGAGGGCTCACTTGACAAGCACAAAGCAAGACTCGTGGCAAAAGGATTTGCACAGAAAGAAGGTGTTGATTATGAGGAGACTTTTGCCCCCACAACAAAATGGGGTACCGTCTGCACTCTATTTTCCATGGCAGAACAAAATGGATGGAAAATTCATCAAATGGATGTGAAGACTGCCTTCTTGAATGGAGACTTGAAAGAGAATGTGTTCATGTCTCAACCAGAAGGCTTTGTTGTGAAAGGACAAGAACATAAGGTATGCAAGCTCATCAAATCCTCATATGGCTTGAAAGAAGCACTGCGAGCATGGTATGCATCAATTTGTGTATGGGCAAATGTCGCATTCAACTTCAACAATCTTTCGTCTTCCATTCCAGTCATGACAACCATGTTGTTAGAATCCATCCTTGTCTCAACTTTGTCACCGATCATATGAATAGAGTGGCCTTGTTGTCTGATGTGCACAAGGGACAACGAGTTTCTTTGCAGCTTAGGAAGATAGAGTACATTGTGCAGAAGAAAATCTGGGAGTCTAGGCAACTTAAGCATGATGGTGCCCATTCCTGAAGGACTGAGACTTGATCTATCTGCAAAGTACACTACACCATCTACATTGTCATCAAATTCTTCAAAGAAATCTCTTCAAAATGTCATGTGGGAGGTTGCGCCTGTGTCAAGAACCATGCATCTCCCAAGAAGCAAATGAAGTATTAAATAGATATTCAGTTACTCTATATTGCAATAGGCAACAACATAATGAACATGTGCTTTACCTTTTGCTAGGTTTGTGGTTTTATCTTTGTTTTCTTTTTGACTCTGTCTTTCTTCTTTGATCTTATGCCATGGAACTCTACAGTCGGTGGCTTTATGTGACCATTCGTTTCGCAACGGGTGCCCTGAAGATTTGATCTACAGGGATGATGCCATCTTCCCCTCCCTTTGAGCTTTCCACGTCCTTTCATTTATGAATGGAATGAAGCAAAATATCTTCTTGAGTCTGGTCGACTACAAAAAATGATCCAAAGATGAAAGGAAAGTTATAAAGTACAAATCCAAGACATGTCCATTCATTGGTAGTGTCTCAATAAGGAGTCGATGCTAATATACACCACTTTGAATTTCGAAACTGAACATAATGGAATAGTGAAAAAGGGTAAAATATCACCAGCGTAATATATCACAAGAAGATTCACAATGTAAAATATCACTAGCGAATCGATAATTCCACTGTTGTTACATATTGCCTCGCCCTCTCCTTTACATGACCTTGATTTGCTCACCATGCACGAAACCAACAATGGGGAAGGCTCTCTTTTCGTCCGGGTAGTCGCCTCTGAAACTACTACCACGTTCATGCCAAATCAGATGTGGATGTATTCAGTGTAATTTACCAGGAATCCCTCACGGTCGTGCCTTCTCGGGAAAATTCAACGAGGAAGCAATTCAAACGAAATAAGAACAAGACCGACTTCACACAAGGAGAATCATAATTGCATGAACATGCAAACGATCATCCATCAACTCGTTCAAAATCAAAATTCAATGGTGTTGGCGTCGGAAGTCACTCCTGGATTGCAGCAGGAGCAGAGCCCAACGCCCATCAGATTATGTCACGAATAATTTAATGGGGTGATCGAATGGATAGAGACTCAAGACGATATCACTCTAACTTAGAAAACCGGGCTTGGTATGTAGAAAAACAAAGGAGGTCTTGATCTAACTTCCGTTAGTGAGTTGATTATAAAATGAGCAGATGGAAGACTTAGTGAGATGAGTGAGCAAGACTGCTTTGAGCATCAGGCCTTTTAGCAGCTTGAGGAGGAAAAACTCAGAATACAAGATCCTCTTGGTTCAGAGTTTCGAGGAACTGAAGGGTGACTTGACTGGATCTTCCAATTCCAAATCATTCAGTGTTGAGAAGATACAAGAACTGATTAGAAACAATACAACCATTACAGTGATCCAACATACATCATCCTATAACAGTGCAACTCGACTGGATCCTCCAATTCCGAGCTGTTCTAACACAGTGTGCACAGAGAGATGGAAAAAGGCTGACATTCATAAGGCAAGAAGTCTCAAGTGCCAATACATAACCAGAGCAACCAGTGCTTCATCAAAACTTTACAATCGGGAGCCTAGCTCAACCATCGATACCTTCAAAAATACAAAAACTGAGTACATATACTTAGAGAAATTCGCCCAACAGAGGCGTGCTCGGACCTCCAAGGCGTGGTGTCTCTTCAGTCAAACTCGGACGGAAATCCTTCATCAGATGCCACCTTAACTTTGCATGGCTCTTGTAGGGGGGTAGCTGAGCCATTAAATGCTGAGTTAGCGTGTGCAGACTTCTCTGGTTAGTCGAGGACTCGACATGGCTTCTTTGAAAAAAACCAGCACATAGGACCGTCTCGGGCAGACTGCCTACCGGATCCTCCATACCTTACAATTAATGAGTGAGGAGAGGTTTCAACCACCTCCTCCCACCTTCATTTACTCCTAGCAGGGACCAGGGTTGAGACCGAGTCAGACTGGCACTTGGAGATCGCGACAATCCCTTCTACAGCTAAACCTGGCTCTTTTGGCCCTTTTGCACAACTCTTTCTATTTCCCCGAGTGACCACGGGCCGTGACCCTGCGCTTATCCTCAAAGGCGCTTTCGACGTTTTGGGGTTCGGGGTTTTGAAATGCAATGGAAGAGCAAAACCCCTTACCCTTGGAAGTCCCGGTAGCCGAAATGCCGACATGGCCTAATTGTGCGCCACACATCCCTCTGGATGGACGGTTGCGATGATGTCGGCGTTTTGGGACTTGTTTCATCATATGGTGTGCGCTGGCGCCTTTTCCCTAGGCCTGTTCCTCTGTGATCGGGCGCCAAGACTGTGGGCCCAACTCCTGAGCGCTTTCGGCGCTTCACGTCTTGCAGCTGGGAGGAGGCTGATCCTCGCTCTTCAAAGTCACGATGCGTGAAGAGGCGATAGAGCCTAATCGTGCACCGCGTGCCCCTCTTTGATCGGACGACCCTGATCATATTCGGCGATACTGTGGGCTCAAATCCCAAACGCCTTCGACACTTCGCGCTCGTGGCTGGGAGGAGGCTGATCCTCTTGCTTCAAAGTTACGATAGGCGAGGTGGCGACATAGCCCAATTGTGTGCCACGTGTCTCTCCTTGATCAGACGGCCCAGAACACTTTTGGCGCTACTGTGGGCCCGACATTAAAAGCTCTTTGCATTTCGCGATTCGCGAGTTCGTGGGTCGAAGACCCTCAACTCCTCTTTTCCAAACTCCCGATACCCGAGATGGCGATACGGGTCTGGCTCCTTTCCTTGTCAGCGCCCTCCACATGTAACCGTTGGCTAGGGCTTAAGTGCTAGTGCCTCTCGCAACTCGCGACCTCGCGAGTTGGAGTGTCGAACTTTGGCATTCTCCCCTTGCGAAGTCCCGAGATGCGAGATGGCGATACGGGTATAGCTATTTTTATTGTCAGCGCCCTCCACACGTAACCGTTGGCCAGGGCTTAAGTGCTAGCACCTCTTGCAACTCGCGACCTCGCGAGTTGGAGTGTCGAACCTTGGCACTCTCCCTTCGTGAAATCCCGAGAGGCGATGGCTCTTTTCCTTTCCACAATTCTCGCAACTCGCGATCTCGCGCAACCAAAGGATATGGTTTGCCCTCCGAACTCACGAACCCCGAGTTCAAGAAATAATTCCACGCTTAAGTTGATCACGATCAACGGCCCTCGTTACTTCGCGAGTTCTCCACGGAGAATCCCGACCGTTCACTTCCTTGAAAACTTCTGCGCTATACTTGGCGCGACTAGGCTGACTGCAATTACCCACCGACCGTTGTTCTGCTTCGTCGATGAATCCTTGTCGTTGAAAACAAATTGCCCGCTCGCTTGATTTTAAGCCCGAAAAGGACTTCTTCTGTGGGTTGCGCTCGTCACTCATGGCTGCGGCCTTTGAATAAAACACACTCGACCGGTTTTCAAAACCCCCCTTCTATGCATTTACACTAGGGGCCCGAAACCAGGAGAAAACACCATCTTGCAAGAATTTGCGCTAACATTAGGCTCCATGGGGGATAGAGACGTCCCTGCGATGCTCTAAGAACGCATTTGCAGCTTCAGTGCCTTGCTGTTGGGCTATGGAGTCAAGCTCGAAACACCTTGCCGAAAATACAGGCCGAAAAGTAAAAGTAAAAGCAAAACAAAATAAACATACATGCTTGAGAGCTTATTTATGTACAGTCCTAAACTAGTAAAATCCTTTACATGGGGCTAGGTGAAAGCAAATTTCCACCATAACCAATCAAGTAACTTCCTGGATGGAAGCTGCTTCATTCTGTCGATGATCACCAACAGATAGTGTAACCGTGACAACAGAACGATTACGCTCTTCAGCTCCTTACAGGCTGAAGTTGGGATGAAATAGGGCGGCCCCAAATTGTGAAGGAAATACAACTCCATGTATTCCTTCACAGGCTCATAGGACCAGTGGCAAACTCCAGAAAATTGGTGACAAGAGGCCTCCTTTGCTATACAGTTGTTCACGTGTGGCTGAATATCTCTGCTAAGCACAGGTGGGTGGGCAACTGACGTAGGCTCACTGATCTCAAGCGGTGGCTGCTTGCTGACTGGCTCCGGACAGAAGATAATATGTGCCCTCAACTGCTCTTCTGGTTCTTTCTCCTCTTCTCTTGGTTCTTTCCCCAGGTCAGATTCAAAATTGTCATAAAAAGGACCCGTGGGAAAGCTATGCTCTTCAAATGGCTGCTTGGTGACCTCTGTGCAGGCTGTAAACAACACCCCCTTTTGGTCCTCTTCCCGCTCTTCATAACTCTCCCAGGGATCAGATTCATAATCATCATGAATAGGGACCATGGGAAAGGTCTGCTCTTCCAACTGCTGCTCAGGATGGCTGATTTCCTCGCAATGTTCTTGCTTAATGAATAGAGGATAAGGCTCTGAAGTTTGTCCTTGGAAATCCTGCATATCCAACTCAGAATCTGATTCGTAGCTGTCATATGCAGGTGGGCTGCTCCTCTGGTTAGCAAACTGCGGTGCGGGGCTCTGCTGCTCCTCTTCTAAATAAGCATCAAAGCTTGGGACAACAGGCACGTCAGGAGTAGATGGCAAGGCCTCTACCATGCATAAATCTTCAATGCTATCATGATCAGTAGGGGGGTCAAGAACATCTGCTTCAGGGACTAGAAAATCCTCCGCGTTGTCTTCAGATCCCAACCTTTCTAGTCGAACGGAGAGGGACTTCACCCGCTCCATCAGCCTACTTAGAGCACCTTCTTCCTCCCTGGGGTCTTCATCATCATCCATTGTAGAGATACCAAGAGCATTTTCTTCAAAGGCTGGAAACACCTCCCCATAACGTTTAACTTCCCACCTATCCAGTTGGGCAGAGAGGGATTTTACCAATTTCCAAGCTTCACCCAAAGCATCTTCCTCCTCCCCAGGGTCCTCGTTCCTATATATTCTCCCGTCCTCATAACCTTCAAGAGGCACAGCCATATCTTGCTCACTGTCCTCACATTCCTCACAACAGCTATGACAGCTAAACTCAGAGGAATACATCTTTTGATAGCACCTGTTAAATGCTACATGAAATTCACTGAGTGAGGAAATGCTAGCGGGGGGTAAGAGTGATACCATTCACGAGCATCCCCTGCTAACGAGAACATGAACATCTTCAATAATACATCCTCGTGATGTATCTCCCACTGGTGCATGAGTTCATGAAACTCACAGAGATGCTGAGCAGGGTTGTCCTCTTCGTGCTCCCTAAATATGGGCAAATAATCTCCCCATTCATTTGGAGAAGGGACATCATTAGGAAAACCAGGAATAGCAGAAAAATTAAAAGGAGCAAACCTCCGAGCTAGGATTTTCTCCATTCCGAACCAGCGGAGTCGCCAATCGATCCTCGAATCATGGAGTCGCTAGGTGAAAGACTCACAACTTTGAATATGTTTGGTCCTTGTTCACCATCAAAGGCCAGATCTTACGTTGTTGTTACCCCAGGAAGCTTCTCAGGCTGAGAAAGCAGCTGCTGAAACCTTCTCGAGAAAGCTCCTCCGGGTCAGCTTTCAGGCGTGCTAAAGTAGCCGCAACTGAAACAGTGATGTGGAAACCTTGGAGTCACCACAGTGGAGTCGCCAGGTGCACAATAGCAATCTTTAAGGGCTCTGATGCCTGATGCACCTTCAGAATCAGAGGCTCAATGTCGTTCAATCCCAGGGAAAATCTTCAACTTCGTCCCCGGCAACGGCGCCATAAATGTTGGTGTCGAAAGTCACTCCTGGATTGCAGCAGGAGCAGAGCCCAACGCCCATCAGTTTATGTCACGAATAATTTAATGGGGTGATCGAATGGATAGAGACTCAAGAAGATATCGCTCTAACTCAGAAAACCGGGCTTGGTATGTAGAGAAACAAATGAGGTCTTGATCTAACTTCCGTCAGTGAGTTGATTATAAAATGAGCAGATGGAAGACTTAGTGAGATGAGTGAGCAAGACTGCTTTGGGCATCAAGCCTTTCAGCAGCTTGAGAAGGAAAAACTCAGAATACAAGATCCTCTTGGTTCAGAGTTTCGGGGAACTGAAGGGTGACTTGACTGGATCTTCCAATTCCAAATCTTTCAGCGTTGATAAAATACAAGAACTGATTAGAAACAATACAACCATTACAGTGATCCAACATACATCATCCTATAACAGTGCAACTCGACTGGATCCTCCAATTCCGAGTTGTTCTAACACAGTGTGCACAGAGAGATGGGAAAAGGCTGACATTCATAAGGCAAGAAGTCTCAAGTGCCAATACATAACCAGAGCAACCAGTGCTTCATCAAAACTTTACAATCGGGAGCCTAGCTCAACCATCGATACCTTCAAAAATATAAAAATTGAGTACATATACTTAGAGAAATTCGCCCAACAGAGGCGTGCTCGGACCTCCAAGGCGTGGTGTCCCTTCAGTCAAACTCGGACGGAAATCCTTCGTTAGAGGCCACCTTAACTTTGCATGGCTCTTGCAGGGGGGTAGCTCAGCCATTAAATGCTGAGTTAGCGTGTGCAGACTTCTCTGGTTAGTCGAGGACTCGACATGGCTTCTTTGAAAAAAACTAGCACATAGGACCGTCTCGGGCAGACTGCCTGCCGAATCCTCCATACCTTACAATTAATGAGTGAGGAGAGGTTTCAACCACATCCTCCCACCTTCATTTACTCCTAGCAGGGACCAGGGTTGAGACCGAGTCAGACTGGCACCTGGAGATCGCAGCGATCCCTTCTGCAGCGAAACCTGGCTTTTTTGGCCCTTTTGCACAACTCTTTCTATTTCCCCTTACCGTTGGAAGTCCCGGTAACCGAAATGTTGACATGGCCTAATCGTGTGCCACGCGTCCCTCTGGATGGATGGTTGCGATGATGTCGGCGTTTTGGGACTTGTTTCATCATATGGTGTGCGCTAGCGCCTTTTCCCCAGGCTTGTTCCTCTGTGACCGGGCGCTAAGACCGTGGGCCCAACTCCTGAGCGCTTTCGGCGCTTCGCGTCTCGTAGCTGGGAGGAGGCTGATCCTCGCTCTTCAAAGTCGCGATGCGCGAAGAGGCGATAGAGCCTAATCGCGCACCACGTGCCCCTCTTTGATCTGACGACCCTGATCATATTCGACGATACTGTGGGCCCAAATCCCAGACGCCTTCGACACTTCACGTCTCGCGGCTGGGAGGAGGCTAATCCTCTTGCTTCAAAGTTACGATAGGCGAGGTGGCGACATAGCCCAATCGTGCGCCACGTGTCTCTCCTTGATCAGACGGCCCAGAACACTTTCGGCGCTACTGTGGGCTTGACATTAAAAGCTCTTTACATTTCGCGATTCGCGAGTTCGTGGGTCGAAGACCCTCGACTCCTCTTTTCCAAACTCCCGATACCCGAGATGGCGATACGGGTATGGCTCCTTTCCTTGTCAGCGCCCTCCACACGTAACCGTTGGCTAGGGCTTAAGTGCTAGTGCCTCTCGCAACTCGCGACCTCGCGAGTTGGAGTGTCGAACTTTGGCATTCTCCCCTTGCGAAGTCTCGAGACGCGAGATGGTGATACGGGTATAGCTCTTTTTATTGTCAGCGCCCTCCACACGTAACCCTTGGTCAGGGCTTAAGTGCTAGTACCTCTCGCAACTCGCGACCTCGTGAGTTGGAGTGTCGAACCTTGGCACTCTCCCTTCGCGAAATCCCGAGAGGCGATGGCTCTTTTCCGTTCCACAATTCTCGTGACTTGCAATCTCGCGCAACCAAAGGATATGGTCCGCCCTCCGAACTCATGAACCCCGAGTTCAAGAAATAATTCCACGCTTAAACTGATCACGATCAACGACCCTCGTTACTTCGCGAGTTCTCCACGGAGAATCCCAACCGTTCACTTCCTTGAAAACTGTTGCACTATACTTGGCGCGACTCGACTGACTGCAATTACCCACCGATTGTTGTTCTGCTCCGTCGATGAATCCTTGTCGTTGAAAACAAATTGCCCGCTCGCTTGATTTTAAGCCCGAAAAGGACTTCTTCTGTGGGTTGCGCTCGTCACTCATGGCTGCGGCCTTTGAATAAAACACATTCGACCGGTTTTCAAAACCCCCCTTCTATGCATTTACACTAGTGGCCCGAAACCAGGAGAAAACACCATCTTGCAAGAATTTGCACTAACAAATGGGATTGGAAATTGAAATGGAAGGCCAAGACCCCAACGATGGAGCTGGTAATAGCGACAAGCATGAACTAGAAGAGGAAGATTTCATAGTAATATTCGACAATGAAAGAGCATCAGGATATACTGTGACAATTTTGGGATTGAGGCACAACAACGACATTTGAGGGTAGAGAAGCAGATCTAGAGGGACGTTCGCGATATTTTACGTCATTATCTGGAGTCCAGACGATGGGGAGGTCGACGGAAACGTTCTGGTCGTGTAGGGTTTTCTTGTAGCTAGTTTTCGCGCATAGAAGGAATAGAGTTCAAGAGGTCGATGGATTTTGGATGCAGATATCTCCGATGGAGAGAGTGTCATGCGGAATCAAAGAGTCGTGGGATACCAATGATTTAGGGTTAGGGTTTGCATGACGCTAGTCATGAGCGTAGACTTAGCATACAAGAATGACTATAGCGCAGAGGGCAGATGAGGGTGTTTCAACAGATTGGGAAAATGCCAGGGCAGGGAATCTACTCATGGAGTTAGTGGCGCTGGCTTTGATACCACTGTCAGGTCAGGAGTGGGTAGAAAATTAACTCCACACTTTGATGTCCTTTGCATCAGTATGATAGGTGCATATATACATAAGTAAATGACTCTTGGTCTTTCCCAATGGGTGACCGTTCCTATCACCTATGACTCTTCATATTTACATTACAGTTTCAAGTAATGCAACCACAAAGGATTATGTGTCCAACAATGTTCTTGGCAAACATCATCGAGACGATTTTGATAAACGTGCCTCTTGGCATGCCTCGCCCCCCTTACAACTTGTTCTTAGTGATTTGTGTGGTTTGCTTCTTTTTGCTTCTTTCTTTGGCTTCAAGTACTGCTTAACCTTCATCGATGACTTCTCTGGATGCACTTGGGTATATTTCTTAAACTTAAGAGTAAATTTTTTGACCTATTGTTGGCCTACAAGGCCCTTGTAGAAAAACAATCTAGACTTCAACTTCAAAAGATAAAAATAGATAATGGAGGTGAATATGTTAACAACAAATTTACAACTTCATAGGGCATTCAAATGCAACATACTGTTCCATATACACCAGAACAAAATGGTGTTGTCGAGATAAAGAATCACACATTAAAGTAAATGGCCAATTGTATGATCCAATCTAAAGGATTAAGTCCTCATTTTTGGGAGGAAGCCATTAATTGTGCAAATTACATAGTTAATCAAACTCCCACAAAGGCTTTAAAAGATATAACATTAGAAGAAGCATGGAGTAAAATTAATCCATATGTAAGCCACTCTCATGTGCTTGGTAGTGAAGCATGGCTTCACATTCCTGATGAGAAAAGGAAAGCATTACAACCCAAGAGTGAGAAGTGCATTTTTGTTGGATATTCTGAAGATGTAAAAGGTTATAGACTTCTTCAACTTCATTCCAATGAAATTATTATTAGGAGAGATGTTAAGTTTCATAAAGGTCTCTCGGTCTATGAGCCTAATTAAAAGTTTGTGCCATTTTTGTCCTAGAAGCCATCTTTGGTGGTTGTGCCATCTTCTTTTCCTGGCTTTTTTCCTAGTACTCGTATTTTGTTTTCTTCTTCGAATGATGACAATGAAGATGGAAATCCACCTTTGCTTACTCACCTTCCTTTAGTTGGGTCCGTTGAACGCGAACTTGCATGAGTACCAGAACCTCCTAGATGGGTTTGTACAGCACGAGAAGCAGTTGGTGATCTTGTTGTTGATCCTTGAGATTGGTGTCATACACTTTCATATTTCCATCAAGCCTCCTGTCTTTTGGCTCAAGATTCAGAGAGTCATGATCCAAAAACATCGCAGAAGCTTCTAGCCATCTAGATTGGGATGCAATAATGAATGAAGAATATCTTTCCTTAATGGTGAACGATGCTTGAGATCTTGTACCTCTTCTGAAAGGAAGAAAACTTGTCAGATGTAAATGGGTGTATAGAACTAAGTATAAATCAAATTGAAGTATTGAAAGATGTAAGGTCTAGTTAGTTCCTAAAGGATTTTCTCAAGTAGAAGGGATTGGTTATAATGAAACCTTTGCCCTCGTAGCCAAAATGAATTCCACCTAACTTGTTCTATCCCTTGTCGCTTCATATAAATGGGAGGTTCATCATATGAATGTTACATCTACCTTCTTGCATGGGGATGTGCAAGAAGAAATTTACATGGAACAACCTCTTGGTTATGTTCAAAATGACTCCTGCCTTGTTTGTTGCCTTAAGATATCTCTTTATGGCCTTAAGCATGCTCCTCGGGCATGGTATGCTAAAATGGATAGCATTCTTCTTGACATCGACTTTTCTAGATGCTATTTTGACCCTAATGTCTATAACAACAAAGTAGGTAACCATCTCATAGTACTTGTTCTTTATGTTGATGACCTCATACTCATTGTCAGTGACCCCAAACTTTTAACCCATTTGAAATCTAACCTTAAGAAGAAATTTGTAATAATAGACTTAGGACATTTGCATTATTTTCTTGGCCTCCAAGTCTTGCAAACCAAGGAAGGAATTTCCCTTTCCCATTGTAAGTATGCATGTGACCTTCTTCTCCACTTTCACATGGAAGATTGTAAACCAACTCCATCTCCCTTTTTGTTTGGAGTCAAACTTTCTACCGCCTGTACTACACCCAAAGTAGATGCCACTTTGTACTGTCATTTATTTGGTAGCCTTTTGTATTTGATTCATACTCGTCCTGATATTTCCTTTGCTGTTGGTCTTGTTGCCTGGTATATGAAAACACCTCATGAGAGCCTTTGGAAAGCATAAAAAATGATACTTTAGTATATTCGGGATACAATTCAGTTTAGCATACATTTTAGCTCAGGGGGGACTCCTTTGTTGGTTGGTTTCACTAACTTCAATTGGGCTGGCGACCTTGATGATTGAAAGTCTACTATAGGTTATGTTTTCAATCTTGGTCCTAGACCTATCACTTGGGCTTGTAAGAAGGAACTTGCTTTTGCTCTTTCTTCAACAAAAACAGAGTATCGAGCAATAGTTAATGCAAGTCAAGAAGCCTTGTGGCTTTGGCATATCCTTTCAGAGTTTGGATTCTGGTAGCAACATTCGACCACACTTTAGTGTGATAATCATAGTGCCATTCAATGTGCCAAAGATCTAGTTCAACATTAGCACAACAAACACATTGAGCTACATATGCACTTCATCAAAAAGCTTCTTTAGGATCGTGTTCTCAAAGTGCACTATTGCCCTTCAAATGATCAAGTTGTAGACATTTTCACAAAGTCTCTTATAGTCGTGAAGTTTTCCAAACTTTGATCTATGTTAGGAGTTCAGGAAGTTGTTACTAAGGGGGGATAGGGTCTAATTCCTCCTTTCTTCTCCTATTGTGTCACCTTTGTAAATCTTTCAATTCTATCCCAAATTGTTCTTAAGGGGTGATGTTGGGATATTTAAACACTTAGGAGCTAGTTAAGATGAACTTGATCTAATGTGTCTTTAGGTAAAATATGTTTCTTTAGTATGCATTGTAATTATCTAATCAAACGATCACGATTATGTTCCAAACATAAAGTGATTCGATGGTTTATCTTCTCCTTCATACTAACGACTATATTGATATGTGGCTTAACACCCAATTGGTCGATTTGTGGCTTAACACTCGATTGGTCGATTTGTGGCTTAACAACTGCCCACCCCGTGCGTACGCGACTATCTCGTGCACCCTCGAATTCGGCTCCTTTTTTCCACCCTCACAAGCCCATGCCAGGCTCAACCAACCCCTGTGAGCCCATGCCAGACTCGACCGACCCCGCCTCAAGCTCGGCTTGGGCCGCTTGGCCCAACCCGGGGTTTGATTTTACTCTCCAGCTTGATCCGAGAAACTCTCGGTCCGAGTTCCTCGATGTCCATCCCCTTATCACCTTCATTGTCCTCTTCCATCCGTCCCTCCTCTCCCACATCCCTCTTGTCCCCTTTGCATCACTCCCCTTCTTACCATTTTCCCTTCCGCCTTCATCTTTGAACCCCCTTCGCTTTCTTCTCGATTGGCAGGCAATCTCTCCATTGCAAATTCTTAGGGAAATTATAACAGAGTAGTGGATTACACGGGGAGCAACATGCGTACCAAGATGACAACAAGTTCACAAAGCAAAGTTGAGGCAAGTCTTGAGGTTTCTCACACAGTCCCCCCTTCTTTAGACCTCATTCCACTTGCTACCCAGTTTTGCCATCTAACTAAACTTTTTTAGCAATTGCAAGCTGAAGTGAGATTTTGGTCTTCTCGGGTCCCATAGATGGAATTAGAGAACCCGTCTCTTAAACAAATGCTCCAAGAAACCCAGGTGTCGAACACTCTATAGCCACCTAATGATGTCATTCATGCATAAATTCTTGATCTCAAGAATAAACACGAGGAAATTCGAACTCAACAAACCACTCTTAAACATGAGATAAAGTCACATATTCAATCATGGGCATTGATGGTTAAGGGAAAGGACAAGACCCCCCCTCTTGTAGAGGTCGAGGAAGTTGTCCAGTTCAAGTTAACAAAAGAGCGTATTAGGAGAGCTCAAGAACTGAATTTAAAAATCAGGTGACTTCCCTTACCCCTTCCTTCCCCGGACCCCGTAGAAGTGGGCACCCTATTCCTCCGGGATAATCTTGATCTTCCAGATATTACTCTTGAGAGTGCTTGGTTTGGAACTGATTCCACTCTATTCATTCGGTTCAGGTCAATTGGAGATCGATTTCGGGCACTACGAGCCAAGCGCAGGCTATTCTCCCTTCCCAACAGGATATTCTTAGATGAAGATCTCACTCGATCCAAAGTTGCAGAATTGAAACACTCCAGAGAATTGGTTGTAGCAACATGGAAGGAAGGGAAATGGGTAGTCATTCATAGCCTTAGGATCATCATCCGAGATTCTCCTCCCTCGGGATATTGTTGGCCGGGGGTCTCTAAATGAAGGTCTCATTGGGGGAGGCGACAAGGCTTAGGTAACTTAGTAGGTTGTTGGAACGAAAATGGATCTTTCTAGTCTTCTCAAGGCATGCTATCCGATGCTCGTTGTACATCTGATATTCTCTTTATCACTAAGACCTACGCAACCCCTGTTCGGCCACTCCTAGACACAACAGGTTATCATTGGTTTTCGACTTGCATACAGGAGACTGGATCTTCAAGTGGTGTTAGATGTTTAGGTGGAGTTGCCTGCTTGATAGGGTTTCTCTTGTGGCTTTAGACGAACTTGCTAGGTTTCATGTGGATTTGACTCTGTGGATTTTCCCTCTCGAGAGACATCTACGTTGCAGTTTGTTACTTCTCCCCTACATATGGGCCCTTATATGGGCTTTTATGCTAGCATCATTTAGTATTTTTATGATGGGGGATGTCATTCTACTGGGTGACTTTAATGCCCGTACCCGAGTTCTTCAGATGCCTCTCCATGATCACTCATAGGATGTTTTTTGCATATAGGAGATACATCCAGATTTAGTAGGACTCCAATGAGCATCGAAGGGTCTCTTACAGGTTATGGTAGACACCTATTGCAGCTTGGTGAATCCCATGAGCTATTGATCCTTAATGGCCTTCTTTGCTCTCTTGAGTCTTGCTTTTTTACTTGTTGACCTCACGGTGGAGTTGCTAGTGTAGTCGATTATGTCTCGACCAATCAGAATCTACTCCCCTTCATCCAACACTTCTCGGTAACTCCCCTCGCCTTAGCTGACCATGCTCTTCTTTCCTTCTCTCTCCGCGCTGACACCCCCCAGGGCCCACCCCGCACTACCTTCCGATTCGATGAAGGGGACCTAAACACCCTCTCTATGCACCTCTGCTAGATGCTCCCCTCCGAGATCCAGTTCTCTTTACTTGATTTTACATTTACCAAATACACCTGCCTCTCATCCATCATTTGGGAAGCAACCCTCACACCACTTGGCCCACTTCCACCTCCCAAAAGCAACTCCTGCTCTATGAACTGATGGTATGACAAGGAATGCAAGGCTCTCCATCGCCAGCTTCGACACACATTCACCCATGTTCACCCCTCCTACCCCAACCTCAGAGCCTCCTACAGTCATCTCCTCCGCCATAAGAAACACCTCTTTGTTTCTCAGAGGAGATGAGACTTATGTACTTCCCTTACTCACTCCCCTAAACACTTATGGCACACTATCCTCCCTCTCCACTCTCCCCTCCCATTCGACCTCAACCCCAGATCCCTACTCTGTCATATATCCTCTCTTTATGATATCCCTGGGCAGCCCCAGATTCAGGTTATCTCCACCTTTTCATGCTTCCTCTTGTCAAACAATGACATCAGAGAGGTTGTTTCGGTGATGAGCAACAACAAATCAGCAGACAAGGAGGGTTTCGAGGCAAAGTTCTTTAAACATGGGTTTTCAGGCTCTAATTCCACACTTGGATGATCTCTTCAACCATGTGGTC
>ML829190.1:0-33563 GCA_009831015.1 Picea engelmannii | reverse complement strand
AGCGAAATTCAAATTGTGATGTCTTAGATTCCTTGAGGGACCGTGCCCGCCTGACTCCTTAATCGACAGACTTTGCAAAGCTTTCTTGCCCTTTGCTATGAAAGGAATCAAAATTACTGAATCCCTAAGGTGGAGAGATAACTGGTGATAATGGTGGAGCGGAATTGAGCTATTTGATTTATCCTGGGAAAGAGTTACCTTGGTGCATGAATGCAAGCAGCTTCGCAAGCTCCCATGGATCACATTTCTTTTAGAAATTGAGGTGGCATGTACTGGCTGAGTTTCCATGCTAGAGTTCATGATGCCAGTCTTTTCAATTATCTTCGAAGCATGTGGAGATATGGTTGGCTTGAAGCTATGGAGTACTTTGTGCTTCGCGGGGAGGCCAAACTTTGCCATGGACGTGACTGAGGGGCCTGTCCTGTGATTTCCCACGAACCAGGAGAGATTGAGGGTACGTCCTTGCCCCTTGATAATATTTCCCATTCTGTATGAGCCCTCCAGGTGTCCGGTCACATGGATCCTGGAGTGAGGTGGCGAAACACTGACAAAGAGTTGAGTCATTAGGGAGGAGCTGCGAAGTGGACTCGCCCTTGAGATTTCATATGTACAGGGGCCAAACCAATTGCCTGGTTTGCCATGTTGTCTGCTGCTTCATTATTTCCGCGGAGGACGTGGATGAAATTTACATGTATGGGAGACAAAAGCAGTTTGATCCGGTCAACAATTCTTTGAAGCTTGGTATTTTTTGGGTTGGTTCCCAAAACAAAATGTCGAATTATATTTTTTGAGTCTTCTACAATTGTGATCCGATTTAGCTGATGTTCCTGGACTAATAGCACTCCCTGGTACAACGCGTAAGCTTCTGCCATATTGTTAGAATTTATACCCATGTTCCAGGCAAAATCTAGCCACCTTTGTCCTCTAGGGCTATACAACGCCCCTCCCGCACATGCCTCCCTTGGGTTGCCCTTTGATGCTCCATCAAAGCACAGAACGTGTCCACATAAGCATGTATTTATTAGCCCCTATTGTATCTTGAATTTCCTCCTGAATCTTGTTTAAGCCCCTCATATATATAACCCATGGGGTTTATCCCCCATTTACCATCCTTAGTTTAAAATGTTAATCTCCTCTTGAGCATCCCTCCAAAATTCATCATTGAAGATAAGTGTTGCAACTTCATTGCCCTATATTTTGATCTAGCCCACTCCTCACACATAAACATTCTCTTCAAGTCCATTTTTACTATGAAATTGGTGGCATATGAAGTATCGCAGGATGAATAAGTTCCTTTTTGGTTGTGTATTTCTTCATCAGATCGAGAACCCATGCAATGTTATAAATATCCTTTGTTATGGACTTTTCCTTATCCACAACAAATTCGACCTAATCAACTTTTCCAAAGTCCTTTAGGATGGAGTCTAGACAATGAGCTGTTGATTTTACACCTATAACTCAGTCACTAAAATAATTGCCAATGATTTACTTAAAAAAACCAGAAATCATATTTGCTGATATAAAATATGAAATCATGCAAATTACATGCAGCTGAGTTATAAATCAGAATTTAACAACAGAAGCATACACAGAAATTACACATAAATTGGACGACATAGGAAGTACTCTGGACACCCCAGTTTGGGGAAAACCAGCAAAGAGGAGCTTTATTGGCTTCTTGAGGAAAGAGAAATTACAGCAGAAAAAAACTCAGACTTTCTTACAGTAGAAATCAGCTGACATTTCAGCAGAAGAACCCAGCCAAGATGAGGGTGTACGGCCCAATGGTGTACAGCCTGTATGATCCAGTACAGTACGGCCTATACAGCCCTCCTTCTCATCCCTCCTTGCTCAGAAAATTCGGCCTCTATGGCCTCTTATTTTCTTCCTTTTTCTGCTGATTTAGCCTGGCCAGTTTTGGCCCTCTTCCTTGATGTTGTACACCCTCTTTTCTCGCTGATGATGCTTGCTGTACGACCCTGCTCTCCCTTGCAGATTTGGCCCAAAGCGCCCTTCTTCAACCCTGCTCTTGCCCTCTTCCTCTGCCAACAATGCCTCTGCCTAGCACCTTCTTCCTCTCTCACTTGCTCAGCTCACAAATGAGAATATTGTGTATCCTCACACCCTCAGCCCCTTCTTTTATCCTTCAACCAGCCCCACCTAACAACCTTGAGATGTGTGCCTAGCCATGCTCTCGATGGCTCAGATTTGAGGCTGCCTCCTTTGCGCTGGACCCCACATCCCGCTAAGTGGTGCGCCCCCTTTGGCAGGGTCCCACACAATACTAAGCAGGGCGCCTCCTTTCTTGGACCCCACAATCCACTCAAGACTGCATTTTTTGCTGATTAGCCTAAGTCTGATTTAGGCTGAGATAATAAGGCTGATCTGGGTCTTGGTGTGTCCATCAGCTGGCCTAGGACTCTTAGGCACAACTGAGACACCTCACGAGCTAAAAACTAACACTCCCTCTTAACGAGGGAGGTGTCTCCACTATGATCAATCTTTGATCCGATCAAATCTGCTGTTGCTGCTGCTGCAGCTGTTCCCTTTGAATCGAAAGATCCATCTGCTACTTTTGTTGCACTCTGATCTGATGTGTTGTTCTGCTCATCCATCAATGTCAAGTCATACCAACTGAGTTTCTTTGACACTGATCTCTGGTCCAAGATCCCCCTGGACCCACTTACAGGCTGTCCCAACACCCTGTACAACGTACCTTGCCTGATGCCAAGCCTCACTGCTGCATCCAAGGCCACTCTCTCTGCCCGTATGAGCACCTGTCCATGAACGAAAATTACTTCATACTCCATGTCCTCCATAGCTAATATAGAGAGTAGGTTAACCTTCAGTTCTGGCACATACATCACCTCATCCACCTCCAGAGACACTCTTGACTCTAGCTGGAATTTGACGCATCCAACCTTCTTTACTGCATGCCTGGTGCGTGCCCCATTCTTCACATGGTAGTCTGAGCCCGTCTTTGAAACACTAAGGAACACCGACCTCATTCCTGTGATATGGCGAGATGACCCACTGTCCATGAACCATGCCCCACTATCCTCAAACTCAGCCAATCTGCTGCTACTAGAAAGAGTGACAACTAGAGAAAATTCGTCCTCGAATTTCTCTCCAAACACATCCATCTCAGTAGATGCTGTAGCTACTACCTACGACTCCTTCTTGTTAGGACACTTGCTGGCATAATGGCCAATCTTGTGACATGCGAAGCATCTCACTTTGCCCATGTCCCTGGAGCCTCTCGCTCCACTGCTCTTCTTTGCATGAAGAGCCACATTCTCCTCCTCCTCACTCTTCGGCTGACTAGCCTGAGATGCATCTACTCGCAGCTCCTCCTGGGTGAAGTCTTCCCACAACCTCTCCCAATCAATTAGTTTCTCCTGTGCAACCACCCCTCGGACAAACACATCCCATTGCTTGGTGAAGCCATGCAAGGCTGTCCTCACCAGCTCAGTCTCATCCACGGTCTCTCCCACAACTGCTAGTTTATCTCGAATCTGAGTGAACTTTGTGAGGTAAGTGACCATCGACTCGCCCTTGGCCATCTTCGTGCTTCTCTATGAGCAACATCTTCTTGCTCTGGTTGTTAGACTGGTATAGATTTACTAGGGCCTTCCACATTTCCTTCGCTGTCTTCTTGCCAAAGAAATGTGGAATGATGTGGTCCTTGACACCATCCACAAGTATCCTCTTGGCCTTAACATCCTTCTTGGTATGGGCAACTAAATGTACCGGATCAGTTGGGGATGCCACTTTGCCTTCTGCAATTTCTAGCAGCACATTTTTCTCCAACACCATGCTAATGCGCTCCCTCCAATGACAGAAATTTGAGGCTCCATCCAACCCGTCCTCAACCCTTAAGCCTGTACTGGCCATTTGAGTTTGCTGCCCTGTTTTCACCCACACACTTCCTGGTCACACATCCCTCTTGTTGATTTACTCCTCCTGCTCTGCACAACAAGTCACTAGGTTCTTTCTGTACTCAAAGACTATGCTCTGATACCATGTTGTTTTACACCTATAACTTAGTCACTGAAATGATTGCCAATGATTTACTTAAAAAAACCAGAAATTATATTTGCTGATATAAAATCTGAAATCATGCAAATTACCTACATCTGAGTTATAAATCAGAATTTTGTTGAAATATTGTAACTTCGAAGAATATTCTAATTATAATTGAGTTATTATCTTATAGTTCAAATCCCCTTTTGTGGATTGATCATGTCGGGTCTTGTATAAGACCAAATCCCCTTTTGTGGATTGGTCAAACCATAGTTATATGGTGGTGTTTGTAAAGTCGGCCCCTGGGGTTTAATAAAGTGGTTTTAACCACTATTGGAAGAAGTCGACCCTACTTAATGAAGAGACATAACCCTAGCACCTCCTCAACTAGTATTTATAAGTGAGGAGGGCGCCTCATTTGTTCACTCACTCACACACACTTCTAGTGCACATCTTTTGAAGGAAGCTGCAGTTGCAAGAAGGAGAAGAGAGGCGCATTCTCAGTCCTAGTCTTTTATTGGTGGTTTTGGTCTTTAGTCTTGGCATTGTATTGACAATCTATTATTGAGGAAGTTTTTGCTGGGTTTTCTCCCCCATGAGGGTTTCCTAGGATAAAATGTTGTGTACCTTGTGATTGTGTTTCTTCCAATGATCCTACTTATGCTGTTATGCTCTAGTAAATTGAAAATAACTTAATAACAACTCTAAATTTAACATGGTATCAAAGCTTGACTGAATAGAGCACCTTTCATTGGGTATCCAAAAACGTCACTGTTGCCGTACAAGAAAGTTAGGGATTTTTATTGGAAAGGAGTTTCTGACTAAAAACCATCTAGGAAAGTGTGCCCTACCCTAGCACATCATTTGGCAGCTTGAGCACACCTTTTCAGTGGCCAGAGCATCCAGAGAGTCAAACTCTAGTTTTGACTAGTACCAGGAAACCAAAACCAGTACCAGAAGTACCAGTCCAGATTTGCACAGGTCAAGTTTCAAGGGGTAAAACTTGGAATTTTTGAAAACAGACAGCTACAGCCTACTTGCCTCAGCGTAACGCATCTAGTCCCTGGATCAGAATTCCAAAATTTGAAGTTTGAAGTTTGAATAAAACCCTAAGTTGCAGTTGCAGTACCAGTTGCAGTTGTAGTTACAGTATCAGTCGCAGTTGCAGTACCAGTTCCTAAGTTGTAGCTATAGTGCCAACACCAGTTAGAATACCAGTTGTAGTGAAAGTTTTTTGTGAAGTGTTGGGACTGATTTTTATTGTCCTAGTGCGCCTTACCCTAGCAAATCTCCAGCTACCTTTAAATTACAAGTTGCAACACCTTTGAAGTTTTAAAGGTTTGTTATTTATTGCCACTGCTGTCGGATGGTGCCACTACCTGCCGATAACGTTAGAGGTATGTACTTACATTGTTTAAACTATACCATTATTTCTAAAGGGTATTTACAGGAGAAAGGATCTTGTGTCTAAATAACAATCATAGATCCAGAAGGATCTCAAGTCCAGCACATTCAGAGGAATAGCACACCCCAGGTTTGATCATTTTGATATGCATCTATTTGTTATGACATCATTTTGATTTTATGAACATCTAGGTTGTATGTTGAAGGTATGACCATCATACTAACCATTCGTAAAAATTAGAAGTCAAGGTATTAATTTGATTAAAGTTGAGATTATAGATTTTATTCTCTAACTTAGATTTCTGTCAAGAAATCATATTATCTCAGTACAGAGGACAAGTTGAAGAGAATACTTGTCATCCTGAGCGAAGGAGATTAGGAAGAGAAACAACAACAATCATTCTTGAGGACAAGACTCTAGGTTCCAGGTTTGATTGATTAAGTTGATAAGATTCAAATTTACACATGTCGAGTTTGATAACTACCTCATAGTTGAGATAGCAATCTTTAAAACGTTTTATACTTGGCACCATGTGAACATTATTGAGATAAATGCTTATTGTAATCACTTACCAAATATAACTAACATCTCCTCTATGAGAAACTTCTTGTTTTGGTCCCAGGTTACCATGAAGGAATGATTGATCACAACACTAGAAGAGTGTTGGTCTCATTATTTTTGTACTTCTTACTTTTTACCCTTGTTTCAGGTAGGTCACAAGTGATATCTCTAAAGGAGCTACCGGGACGACTGTTCTCGCTATTATTTCTATTATTATTAGAGAGAGTATTATTCTTGTCTATTGTTTCTCCCTTGTTGTTCTTGTTCCGGGCAGGTCATAGGTGATAACCCCGAAGAAGCTATAGTGACGGTTGCATACTAGATGAGACATGGAGCAGACTCTCCAAGTTGTATACATGACCGTATACTTCCATGTACCAAAGAAGATGAAGAAGAAGAAGAAGCTAATTTTGAGATACAGAGTATCTCATATGGAGATTGATTGTAAGGAGCAGAAGGCTCCAAAGATGACCCAACATTAGAATAGAACTCACAGTAGACCCGGTCAATGGATAATGAAGCCACCTTGATAGGAAGCAAAATTCATTTGAAGTATGACTCAACTTTTCATATTAAGACTTGGTATTCAACACCAAGTATATCTTGCAGAAACTATGAAGTTTTTGTAGACTCGGAAGAAATTAAGACTCAGAGTAAGCCTGATCTCAAAAAGGATCAGAGGGGAAAAAGAGACATCTTCCAGGACTGGTAGACAGATGCAATCATAGCCTCAAAGACTTCCAAGAGACATGAAATCTCCTTAGAAGATTCCCTTGTTTCAATAACAGAGGAGGAAGCCAGTCATAAGGACTGGGATATGGATTTTGTCTTGAATCTAGAAGGGAAGTCAGCGATGACTTCCAAGATTTATCCAATAGATCAAGCATGTGGCAGATAACAATATAAAGATGTACAAAGCCTGATTTGTGTCTAGAGGATTCTCCCAGCAAGAGGGAGAAGACTATGACGAGACACTTGCTCCAGTAATCGAAGAAATAGTTCCAATATTCATGAAGACAACTAGAACAAGTACGATTCAGATACAGTATGAGATTGAGGGGGAGCAATCCCTATATTTGAGATTGAGTGCCAGTTGGTGCAGTACATTAGTCGGGCCATGGAGACATGACTACAATATAGCAGATAGAGTTACCTCCATGAAAGAAGAAGAGCTACTTTCAGTATCAATTATTGAGCCACTCTCAGTTTCAGATGAAGGTGTTGCCGTGATAGAGTAGAGGAGCTACTCTCAGAGTTCAACAACTACAATGATTCTCAGCTTCAGAGAAGCTACAAGTGCAGAGTCCCAGTCCTAGAGGAACAATTGTAGAAAGAACATAGGACATACTCTCAAGTAGTGCTTTGCAGAAAGCAAATAAAGCTAGCACATGATTGTGTAGATTAAGTTGTAGTTGAACAAGAGTACCAAGATTGGTGCAATGTGATTTGAAAAATTTGGTTTTTGTCTGCAAGTTGAAGCACGCTCCAAGAGCTTGGTATAACAGAATTGACAGTTTCCTGATGAGCTTGGGCTTTACCGAGAGTAAAATTGATTTTAACCTTTACTTCAAGGTTATGAATGATGAGCCAGTTATATTGCTACTGCATGTGGATGACTTATTCTTAACAAGAGAAGAAAAGCTCATCACAGATTGTAAGAAGAAGCTCGCTGCAAAATTTGAGATGAAAGACCTAGGTCTGATGCATTATTTCTTAGGTCTTGAAGTTTGGCAGAGCCCAGAGAAGATCTTCCTTAACCAAGGGAAGTATGCAGTTGAAATACTGAAGAGATTTGACATGTTGGAATGTAAATCCATGAACACACCCATGGAAACAAAGTTGAAGCTCCTGGTTGATACTTCGTCATAATTGGTTGATGCTACTCTACATAGACAAATTATTGGTTCGTTGATGTATCTGACGAATACCAGGCCAGATATATGCTTTGCTGTGAACACCTTTAGTCAGTATCTAGTAGAGCCCAGGCGTGTTCACCTTGTAGCTGCAAAGCATGTGATGAGATACCTTAAGGGTACGTTGGATTATGGTCTCTGTTATATTGGAGATCATGACTTCAGACTGTTTGGTTATGCTGATTCAGATTGGGCTAAAAGTGCTTTCGATAGAAAGAGCACTTCAGGATGTTGTTTTAGTTTGGGGTCAGCCATGACTTCATGGCAAAGCAGGAAGCAATCCAATATTGTTCTCAGCACGGTAGAAGCAAAATATATTGTAGCATGTTCCGCTAGTTGAGAAGCCGTATGGCTTCAAAAGTTGTGGACAGGTCTATTCGATCTAGAGATGGAAGCCACCATGATTCTATGTGATAACCAGAGTTACATAAAGATGACGGAGAGCCCAGTGTTCCATGATAAGTCAAAGCACAGAGAGATCCTGTATCACTACATTCGTGATATGGTGTAGAGGGGAGCTATAAAGCTCCAATATGTTGGCACAAATGAGCAGGTTGCAGATGTGTTGACCAAGTCTCTGTCTCGTGTGAAGTCTGAGTACTTCCGAGACAAGCTTGGTGTTGTCCAAAAGGACCTCCCTCGAAAGGAGTGATGCTGATGATACTATGGTATCTTGACCAACAATGGGTAGCTCCGTTAGGATTTTATATCCTCGGGGATTGATCATCCTTGGACAGATCCCAAAGGTTCGGTAAGGACGGTCTGTCAGAGTACCTGTGCATGTATATGCTAGCTGTGGTTAGTAGTGGTAGCTCCGTTAGGATTTTATATCCTAGGGAATCTTTTGATTCTTGGGCAGATCCTGAAGGTCCGGTAAGGACGGTCTGTCAGAGTACCACGTGGTAGCTCCGTTAGGATTTTATATCCTAGGGAATCTTATGATTCCTTGGCAAATCCAGAAGGTCTGGTAAGGACTGTCTGTTAGCGTACCACAAAATGTTGTTGTTGCACTTGCCTCATTCTATTTCCCTATGATGATGATGTTGTTGTCTCAGCCTCGTGCTGATGATGTTGTTGTATCAGCCTCGTGCTGTTGATGATGCTATTTTAGCCTCGTGCTGTTGATGATGCTGTATCGGCCTCGTGCTGTTGATGATGTTGTTTCAGCCTCGTGCTGTTGATGATGCTGTATCAACCTTGTGCTATTGATGATGGTGTACCAACCTCGTATTGGTGATGTTATTGCTTTAGTGTTATGCTAATTGATGTTGATTTTTCAGCTTCATACAGATGATGATGATGATGCTACTTTGTCTCCATGCTGTGAACGATGATGATATTGACGATGAGAAAAACTTTCGATGATTTGTAGATATGCCAGTCAGTGTTCGAGATGTTGATGATGTTGCTACCCTCTCTCTCTCTTGATGATATTGTATTGGGTTATGTCAGTAGAATAACCTTCTCGTTAAGGGGGAGTGTTGAAATATTGTAACTTCGAAGAATATTCTTATTATAATTGAGTTATTATCTTATAGATCAAATCCCCTTTTGTGGATTGATCATGTCGGGTCTTGTATAAGACCAAATCCCCTTTTGTGGATTGGTCAAACCATAGTTATATGGTGGTGTTTGTAAAGTTGGCCCCTGGGGTTTAATAAAGTGGTTTTAACCACTATTGGAAGAAGTCGGCCCTACTTGATGAAGAGACATAACCCTAGCGCCTCATCAACTAGTATTTATAAGTGAGGAGGGTGCCTCATTTGTTCACTCACTCACACACACTTCTAGTGCGCATCTTTTGAAGGAAGTTGCAATTGCAAGAAGGAGAAGAGAGGCGCATGCTCAGTTCTAGTCTTTTATTTGTGGTTTTGGTATTTAGTCTTGGCATATTGTATTGACAATCTATTATTGAGGAAGTTTTTGCTGGGTTTTCTCCTCCATGAGGCTTTCCCAAGATAAAATGCTGCGTACCTTGTGATTGTGTTTCTTTCAGTGATCCTACTTATGCTGTTATGCTCTAGTAAATTGAAAAGAACTTAATAACAACTCTAAATTTAACAAATTTTACAGCAGAAGCATACACATAAATTACACACATAAATTGGACAACACATGAACTACCCTGGAAACCCAGTGTGGGGAAAACCAACAAAGAGGGGCTTTATTGGCTTCTTGAGGAAAGAGAAATTACACTAGAAAAAACTCAATACTTTCTTACAGCAGAAATCAACTGACATTTCAACAGAAGAACCCAACCAAGATGAGGCTGTACAACCCAGTAGTGTATGGCCTGTACGGCCCAGTACAGTAGGACATGTACGACCCTCCTTCTCAGCCCTCCTTGCTTAGAAAATTCGACATGTATGGCCTCTTATTTTCTTCCTTCTTCTATTGATGTAGCTTGGCCAGTGTTGGCCCTCTTCCTTGTTGTTGTACGCCCTCTTTGTTGGCTGATGATGCTTTCTGTATGGCCTTGCTCTCCTTTGCAGATTTGGCCCAACCAAAGCGCCCTTCTTCAACCCTGCTCTTTCCCTCTTCCTCTGCCAACAATGCCTCAGCCCAGCGCCCTCTTCCTCTCTCATTTGCTCAGCTCACAAATGAGAATGTTGTGTGTCCTCACATCCTCAGCCCCCCTTCAACCAACCACCTAACAACCTTGAGATGTGTGCCCAACCATGCTCTCGAGTCTCAATGGCTCAGATTTGAGGCTGCCTTTTTTGGGCTGGACCCCACATCCCACTAAGTGGTGCGCCCCCCTTGGCAGGGTCCCACACATCACTAAGCAGGGCACCTCCTTTCCTGGGCCCCACAATCCACTGAAGACTGCATTTTTTTTCTGATTAGCCTAAGGTTGATTTAGGCTGAGATAATCAGGCTGATCTGCGCCTTGGTGTGTCCATCAGCTGGCCTAGGACACTTAGGCACAACTGACACACCTCACTAGCTAAAAACTAACATGAGCTACATGAGAAGTTTATAAACTAGCAGGGTGCATGTCCATGAAAAGTATGCTGGCCACATAGTTTGAAGTGTTGTTTGTCGCAATTACGACATGTTTATTCCCCTCCTCTAGCACATTTGAATATAATAGCTTAGAAAATAATTAAGTTAGATAAGATAACATAAGATAATATAATTTTATTAATGTCCAAAAAAAGACAACAATAGCAAGTCAAAGGGACTAAAATACTGTTAATGTTTTGTAGGATCGGGGAGGTATTTTCACATTGGCCTTGGTGTTAGGCATGTGAGAATCTTTGTTGGCACTCACTTTGCATTTTTATTTTGTGAAAACCCCTTTTGTGTAGCGCTGGGGCTTGGAATTGTTATTGTTGGGGCTTTGCACCCACTTGGAGGAATAAACAATTCAAATTTAATGCTGAGTTAGTAGGGGCTTCTAAACTCACTTTTAGACTTCTATAAAAGGAGAGGCAATGTGAGGAGGCAACACACCTTATTTTATCATCACGTGTTTGGCATGAGTGAGTGAGCACTCTTGCCAAGGGGATTGAGGAGGAAAATTTCAGCAAGGATGTAATGTTCCCAACCAGATCTGATATAAAAATCAGATTTATGTGGTTGAGAACTTTCGTCTAACACTTTGACGGTAGGGCCTATTTACTTCGCCAAATGGCTTATTTTAGTTGCCCAACTTCAAGATAGGTTATTGTTGTGTTTTTGGTGACCAATGAGATGGATTGTAACCTTATTATAGCTCCCAATATATCTTCTGTTTGGTTATTTAACTTGCTGTTATAAATATGACAGCAGAACTCATTGAAACATTTCGTCAAACAGTTGGCATGTTTGTCTTGTTATTGAGTTTGATCATGGTTTATTGCATGCATAAATTGTTGATGATAGAGATGACAAATAACAACAATAAAGACAATAGATATAGCACAAGAAATGGCCACAAACTCAGATCTGATTTTATTTATCATAATATAGCTAACCTCATACAAAATGGGGCGGATATGGAATACATGTAGAAGAATGAAGTGTGTGGCTGGTAGTGTCTCCAAAATACAGTAGAATGATGGAGATATGAACTCTCAAGAGTCCTCCAAGCTGAATACAGAAGATACCCAAGATCCCAAGCTGTATGTGCTACCCTCTCTAGCAAGATGCGCCCTTTCTGGCTGTAGAATCCATTGCAAATTTGGCCTCCAAGGATATGGCCTCTAATCCATTGAAATCAAATGCCAAACTGTAGATGGGGTGATAGGAAAACCCTATGCCAAAGCTCCAAGCTATTGGGAATGATCTTCCCTTCCAAAACACAAGATCACCAGTGAGCAGTACACCCTCCTCAAGAGAAAACTCGCCGTCCTGGATGATAGAATGAATAGGCTGAAGTATGCTCTCACAAACTGTTGATGCAAATAGGCGCTCTGGTGATTGCAATCAACCCTGGAGCACGATCTAGTATCCACTGAATATCTAGTCAATGTCAAGCAAATAAACCTTGTTGTCCTCAGCAAGCGCGCCCCAACCTGCTGGAAACCCCCACAAGTGCACCCTGCTTCCTCCAATGCTCCTGTAACTGAATAGTAACGGATGTAGAATGGTGAGGGAGGAATCTTTCAGCTCCGTGACCAAGCTTGGACTAGGTTGGGTGGGATTTTTCACCATCGAGCTGATCTCTAGGGTTTGTTCAGTAAAAACCCTCAAAACCCCCAAGTGCATGGGCTCTCTAGCAAGAAGCCAGACATCAAAATTATAATCAACATAATGAGAGAATAGAGGCCCCTATCTCTCTTTTATCCCCCCTGTTCACCTTTTCCCTCCAAGTAACTTTTACTTTATGTTTATTATTCTTTAATTAAATCACTTTATTAATTAATTGGTCTTTTTGCCTCTAAAAAGTGATTTATTTCTCCCTATGGCTTCTCCATCCACTGAAAGTCACTTCTCATCATCTAATCCTGTAGTGCTCTTCCTCCTGATTCCGATGAGCTATTACACTAAGAGGTTTCTCGAAGGATTATGCCCAAAATAACCTTCTTAGTGAAATTAATTAAAATATGACCCATAATAACTCAATATTACGGAAATCGTTGGAATGCAATGGAACCAAAGCCAAGCTGTGCGGAATGGATCGTGATGATGAAATATGATGAGTGATGCAAGTTGGGCCCAATAAAACCCCTCAATAACTCTTGAACTCACTGTCACCCTCGTCTGGCTACTCTGGTAGGCATAACACTATAATATAATAATGTCCAAAAATGGGGACATTACAGTCCTCCCTGCTAGAATATTGCTTATCCTCAAGAAATAACTGAATCAATTTGTATATGATACCAGGATCGCATATCCACCTGTGTAACCTGTAGTAAGCTCTCCTCGAGACGTGGCCCCTCTAAGTGATCACCATACATGATACCCAAATGCTCCTGATGAGTAGAATGATCGTGTGCACCCGATCCTCGGTCATCTCCCCAAACATCCACTCTACTCGGATCTCGACTCCATCAAACTCTGGACTACACAACACTCCAATCCTTGGATCCCATATCAAGATGTGAACTGCAATGCCCTGTGAAATATAGTCATGTAAGATATCAACACCACGAGTCTCCTGCAAATAATAGACGACCTCCACCTGAAATGAGTCTGACCTCCAAGACCATACCAAACCCAACATGGCCTCCATCGACTGAACGTGCTGCTGCCATAGTGAGGTACTACAAGACCTCAACGAATCACCCACAAGTGACGTGCTCCTCCTTGTTGATATTATGGTAGCTGCGGGAGGTATTAACCTCCACGTGTAAACTTTGACAAGACTAGAATATTCCGGGAAGCAAGAGAAACCCTAAAATGTTGGATAATAACCCTAGGAGACAAGTCGACTCAAGAGAATATTTAATATTGAGTTATTAGCCTCCAGAAATATAAGTCGACCCAGTGAGATATGGAAGTATAAACATAGGGCGCTAGAGCTCATTTGTCACTCTCACTCTCACAACTGCATAAGGACTAGTGGTGCGCAAGTTTGGAGAGGGAGTGCAGCTGCTGCTGCTGCAACTGGCATTTTGGTTTTGGTTGGACTTTCTTTTGGTTATGGTTTGGACTTTCTGCTTGGTTTTTGGTTATTCTTGCTTGGTGCGCTACCCTTGGAGAAAGGTGCGCTAGCCTTGGTTGGTTATTGGTCTGCTACCAGAATTATTTTGTCTGTCAAGGTTAAGGTGCTTGGGGGTGGCCTTTGTGCCTATGGTTGGGTGACAATATTGCTATATTGTCTATGGAAAAATGAGCACATCCCTTTATTTCTAACAGGTTATGGGCCCACATTATCTTCAGATAGTCTATCCACTAGAAGATAGATTGGGAAGTTATTTGTTAAGCTCGTTATGGCACCAGTTACAGCTGCAGCTAGGTTTTTTGATTATGCAACTGCAACAAACCCTAACCCTTGTGTTCGGGCACTTCTGGTGAAGCATTTGACCTAATTCCTTGACATCCTAGTGTGCCCTAGCCTAACGCACCTCTTGGTACTCTCAGCCAACAAAAACGTCAGGTTTGAATCTTTGGTCAAGGTCAAAGTCAAAGTTTGACTGGTCAAAATCAACGTCAAGGGTTGACCTCTGGTCAAATTGATTTTGTGGTCAAAGTTGAAATTTTAGAGTTTCTAGCTTGTTCTAATCATTGAATCTTTTCTTCTTGTCAAGATGGTATCTAGTTTCAGATTGGAAGACAAGTTGGATGATGCTACAAGGTTTCAAAGGTATGCAATTGTATATGCTATCTAAGTTATCATCTAGCAATACATGAGTGTGTTTGCAGGGAAAGTACTAGAGATCTTGTCCAAGCTGTAATCTTGGATTCAACGCATTCAGAAGAACAATTGCACCCTCCATAGTAGTTAAGGCTTCAGGTTCTAGGTTTGATTAAATTGTTAAGCTTCAAATTTGTGTATATCAAAGGTGATAGTTCGTACATTACAAATTGTGAAAGCAGTCTTTGAAAGATTCTATTATTGCTAGGTGCAATGAATACTCGACTGCATATGAATAGTATTGATATAGATGTTTATTGTACTTGTTTGCAAGTTGAACTAACATCTCCTCTAGATAGATATTCTCGTTTGTTCTTGTTGCTCTTGTTCTGGGCAGGTACTCTTGTGAAATATGTTTGATGAACAATCCTTGCGGAAGTTGTCATAGAAGAAGTTTATAAGGATGGCACAACTGCTAGATGGGCAACAATCAAAACAGATAGAAACAAACTTAAAGAGACTCAGAGGGGTCAAACTCGAAGGAAGTCAAAAATCAAAGGGAGACCAAAACATGCTTGTGACATTTTGTAGAAAGAAAAGAGAGATGCAACAGACAGAAGCATGGACTCTCTCAGATGGAAGGAGCTGATCACATAATTCCAAAAGAAGAGCATGCATATTGCTCATTCAAGCATGAAGTTGGGATTAGGAGGGAGCTAATCTCCAACGATATTAGCCATTGAAGAATTTGTGAATACCATGAAGTATTTGTCCATGTTCTTCATTGGAAGTATCAACCATGATAAGCAACACGTGTTCAGTTTGACTCTAGAAGAAGTCTTCTTCGAAAAGAACCCTTCAATATCCTTGGTTGTTCATCTACATTTATGTTCCTATGGCAAAAGGTTAGAGCCTTCAAGAAAGAAGGGCATGTAATCTGTAGAAGATTCCATGGACTCCAACATTGAAGATAAACATTAGGAAGAACATGAAGATTCCAAGAAAGAAAGAAAAGTCAGAACAACCAATTGAACCAGTTTGAACCCACTAGAAGCAGTCAAGCAAAAGGAATGGAAGGAAGCTGTGATGAAGAACAATGTGTGAGAAATTGTGGAAAATACTTAAGCATTGATAGAGACAAGGCGAGACTCAGGGCTAGAGGGTTCTCCCAGTAGGAGGGAGAAGACTATGATGACAACTTGTTCTAATAACCAGATATACCTCTACCCGAGCCATTATATCTCCTGCAATATCCATGGGTTGGAGTTTATATCAGATGAACGTAAAGTCTATTCTTCCCAACAGAGTAATTGAAGAAGCGTATGCAGAGCAACCTCAAGGTTTTGAGGTATACCAGAAAGAGACCCTTGTATGCAGATGAAAGAAGACCTTATATGGATTCAAACAAACTTGGTACAGAGCCTCTCATGTACAACAAAAGCGTGGTGAAAACTTCCTATGACAGAGGAAGTATATTGCAATGATTGTTCAGAAGTCCGGGATGATGGATTGCAAATCCATGGCAAACTCCCATGAGGACAGATCTGAAGAAATTGAGAGACTCTGATCTAGAAGACTAGTCTCTATATCGACAATTGATTGGCTTGTTAATGTATTGGGAGAATACTCAGTCGGATATTTGCCTTGTGGAACATTTGAGTTATGATATACATCTACATGGATTTATCGATTCAGATTGGGCATGGAGTGCAGATGACAGAAGAAGTGCTACTTGGATATGTTTCAGTTTGAGCCTTGCCACGATGTTATGGGCTAGCAGGAAACATAAGTCTGTTGCACTCAGCATTGCAGAAGCAGAGTATATTACAGTTTGTGATGCTTGTACAGAAGCAGTGTGGCTCCGTAAGTTGGTTTCTGGACTGTCTAATCAGGTGCTGAATTCGACCGTGATATATTGTGATGATCAGAGCTATGTGAAGCTTTCAGAGAACTCGGTGTTCCATGACAGGTCGAAGCACATTGAGATCAAGCATTATATTCTCCGTGATAAAGTCCAGAGGGGAGAAGTGGTTCTCCAATACATCTCCATAAATGAGTAGATAACATATATTTTGTTAATGTCTCTGTTCAAGATGAAAAGATTGCGTACTTAAGGGACAAGTTGGGGCTCGTGGAGACGACTTCCTTATTGAAAAAAGAAGAGATTACTCCCAGGTTGGGAGGGAGCACTGATATGTTATTTATGGGCAGTCATTTTCCAGTTCGGAAAATGGTCCAGGTTGGGCAGTCACCTTCCAGTCCAGAAAGTGGCCCAAGATTCTAACGAACATGCATTTTCCAGTTCGAAAAATGGTCTAGATCGGACAGTCATTTTCGTAATGAAAATGGTCCGATAGATTGCTGATGTACCATAGAGAATGATTCCCCATGTGGCCAGTGTGGGGGAATGGTCTAGGACAGTGATTCTGAGTAGTGGTCAAGTAGAATGGTCCGCCTCGCCGGGCAGTCATTCTTTCGAAGTTCACAGTTGTGAGCAGTTTCAAAGAATGGTCCGTTTTAGAGGTTGGTGCAGGACAATCATTTCCATAGGAAATGGTCAGGAAAATCATTCCCTAGGGCAAACTCATTCTCTCCAGGTTGCACTTTGATTAGTGCCGGAGGAATGGCCCAATTAGGTGAATGGTCCAGGTTCAACAATCAGGGACAAGCATTCCCTAGGGTAGACTCATTCTGTCCAGGTTACACTATGATTAGTGCCAGAGGAATGCCTAGTTAGGTGAATGGTCCAGGGTCAGAAATCAGGGACAATTATTCTTCTATGCTTGGGAGGAATAGTCCAGATAGCCCATGGCTAATGTTTTACTTTCTGAGGGCAGATGCTCTTCTAGATCTCATAGATGTGAGTGGAAGAATGGCCCAGATGACTCAGTTTGTATCATGATATTGTTATGCAGGTTGAGATCAGATGATATGATTGCTGTGGAGACTGTATGTCTTTGGATAGTAGCTGTGTGCTACTGTGGTGGATGTGTTCCACTGGTTGTGACTATGTGTCACTGGTTAGTAGCCGTGTGCTACTTGGTGTGGTTGTGTACCACTGGATAGTAGTTGTGTACTACTATGGATAGACACAGTTGTGTTCTATTGAATGGCATTGTTCTGATTGCCATGGAGACTACCACTAGTGTTGGAGATGATTGCCAGCTAGATGGATAGTTAGTGTGCTAATTGACAGACATTTTCCAGGCGGAGAATGGTCTAGGCATGACTGATTATTGGTGGACAGACATTCTCCCTGTGGAGAATGGTCCAGGTTGACAGATTGTTGATGTATCATGGGCAATTATTCTTCTAGGACATATGTCCGGATTAGAAGAATGGTCCGTCTCCTTGAGTTCATAGTAGTGACTAGAGTGGAGAGATTGGTACAAGACAAACATTTTCCCTGAGTTCACAGTAGTGCCGGAGGGAAAATGGTCCAGGACAATCATTCTTCTGGGATGTATGTCCGGATTAGAAGAATAGTCCTTGTAGCCCATGGCGTGGCTTCCAACATATGTTGGAACATTTATTCTTCTAGGACATATGTTCGGATTAGAAGAATAGTTCTTGCATCACTCTATGGAGTGAGTGACTTATTCAACATCATGCTCGATTACTTAGATGGAGTATGGCTTCAAGAGATGATGCAGTTAATGCTCTCTGATGATACTGATAGTGATGATGTTGCTCGTGAGTTGATCTACGTGATCACTAGATAGCCTGTGTGGTTATGATGATGTTATCGGTTGAATGGTTTGTTTGTGCTCAAGACCATTACCTTTAATACCTCCCTAGCTAGGAGGGAGTGTTGATATTATGGTAGTTGCGGGAGGTATTAACCTCCATGTGTAACCTTTGACAAGACTAGAATCCGAGAAGCAAGAGAAACCCTAAAACGTTGGATAATAATCCTAGGAGACAAGTCGACTCAAGAGAATATTTAATATTGAGTTATTAGCCTCTAGAAAGAGAAGTCGGCCCAGTCAAGTGAGTTAAAGCAGTATAAATAGAGGGCGCTAGAGCTCATTGGTCACTCTCACTCTCACAACTGCATAAGGACTAGTGGTGCGCAAGTTTGGAGAGGGAGTGCATTTTGGTTATGGTTGGACTTTCTCTTGGTTATGGTTTGCACTTTCTCTTGGTTATGGTTTGGACTTTCTGCTTGGTTTCTGGTTATTCTTGCTTGGTGTGATACCCTTGGAGAAAGGTGCGCTAGCCTTGGTTGGCTATTGGTTTGCTACCGGAATTATTCTGTCTGTCAAGGTTAAGGTGCTTAGGGGTGGCCTTTGTGCCTATGGTTGGGTGACAATATTGCTATATTGTCCATGGAAAAACGAGCATATCTCTTTATTTATAACACCCCCAATACTGAAGTTCAATGGAAAATCAAAGTGATTTTCCCCTGCAAAGATCCACTTGCTTCCATCAGTCAATGAAATACCCAACCCTGTAATCCCAGGGTCCCATGCTAATCACTGAAAGGGACCATCATGTTGATGCTACACCACTTTGATCATGACTGTCTGCCCAACGTATACATATACTGGATACCCCACTCCTGGATCCTCATGCTAAAATACCTATGATGATTGGGCCTGCTATCAAGAAGCTGAACATGTAAAGGTATCCCTGTGGAACGAAAATCTGCCCATCCATCGCCATACTCGATCACGAGTATTAACTGGGAGAATCTATCTCGCCATATAGAACAAATCCCAACAAGCCTTGTCAAAGTAATCCAAGAGTGAAGTATGCTGCTCGCTGGTGCAACCTAGACCATCATAAGATGAAGCAAACTACTGACCAAATGGATTCTCAGATCCTATGGCAAATTTGGAGTTTCATCACTTCCAATCCCCACTAACTGCTGATGTGCCAGACTGATAACTGTCGGAAGCCTTCCATCCTCATCCCAACGAGAATCTGAATCTGTATCAACCTCTGAGATATCCTCTGTCCCATGGCCTAAGATACTCTCCATCACGCCCAAGGTCTCAACTGTCTGTCTTTGATGATCCACCTGTATCTTGCTGTATATAATCAAGTCACTCACGTCAGGAGGTCTCTACCTACCAACTCTCCATGTCCCCTGCCACTGTTTATCTCCCCCTATGTTGCTATCTATGATGAAGGTATCGGGGGGTTAGCAGAAACAACTTCAACTGTATGTAGGACTGGAAAGTATCATAGACTTTGGTCAATCCCAAGGACTTGACCAAAAGCTCATCCACTGGCACCCATGGTGAATAATTGCTTGTGCTCCTCACTAAACTCCAATATCGGGTGCAACAGTCTGTAACTCCACAAACCGCTGGTCAATCACTCTCCCTCCATCATCACTCATATAGCTGCTGCTACTTTGAAGGTGTCCCAGAACTATGTACTGCTGCAAGGGAGAGGAATCTCCATGCTCCACTAAGTATGTCTCCTCCCTGCAATCCAATGTGTTCCCCTGAATCCCACTGTACACCTATGCATGCCCCTGTGAACTAACTCTCATCATCATATGCCCCTGTATCCTGATGCAAGCCTCTGTATCCTTCTGCATCATCATGTATCCAAGGTGTACTGCTGGATCAACCTCTACATGGATGTCAACGAATCCTGGAACACAAATGGAAGTGTCCTCATAACTGCCCCTGGCTCTAGAATCCCCATGTGTATGTGTATGCCCAACTGTCTCAAAACCCCTCGTGAAGGGTGGTCCTTGTGACACCTGGACATCCTCCTTTGTCTCCAGATCATATCTCTCCATACTCATTAGTGATCCTGGGTACTCATGCTCCCCCATCAACTGGTGTTCCTCAACCAACCCACCAACATCCTCTGGCGAAGTAGCTAAAATCAACATCTTGCTCTCTCTTGAGATAGATGTAGTGGATCCCTGACTAGTCTCATCAAGGAGCTCCTCTAATATGGACCCTGATTCTCGAAAGGTTGTTTGTGCGCCTTCCAAGAATCCCCGTGTGCTTGCCAACTCATAAGTGAGTCGGTCCACCTTAATCTCCTTCTCCCTCAATGCCCTGTGATACATCTCGCCAACCTCCAATAAGTAATCTCTATCCATCAACAATTGCTGGTAGTCGGCCCTCATCACAGTCACTCTCTCCCTGAGTGTATGGAAGTCATCAATCACAAGCCCCCCATCTGAACTATCATGTGCCATCGAGGCCCTCCAACAATATCCTGCCACCAATCTGTGTGTATCATCAATGCATCTAGTGGTTGCCATGATCATGTCCTCACTGACTCTCAACTGTCTTGTCAAGTGTCGTGACTCTTGATCACAATCCTGCTGAGGTGCTACCACCTGACTCTCACTGCTAGTGTCAATAATGGAATCCCCATCAACACACTCCTCAAGATATAGGGCACTGAACTACCCACTGTCATCTGTGCTACTGAGTCCTCCTATACGCCACTACACACCATCACCAACTGCTACCTCCATCTGAATCGTACTGTATCATGTATGGGCCGCTGTATCCTCTTGTGCACTCACTCTACTAATGTCATTTGCAGCTGGATCCCATATAGATATGTCCATACATGTGCTACGGTCATATCGACCAATAAGGAGTGCATCCTCATCACTGTAGACTGATCCTGGAAGTAAGTATCCCAACAAACTGTTAGTCTCCACAACCTGATCTGTCAATGGACTCCCCAAAAAAGCTGACTCACTCTCCCCAAACTGATAGGTATGTACATAATAATCTGTCTCCAAGTCATGCCTCTCATCCAGGGTTTGCAAATCCACATGTCCCTTATGTTTAATCCATACACAAGGCTCCTCTACCATATCAGGAATGCCACTGATATCCTCATGTGTCGTGGCTGGCATAGGTGTCTGAGAAGACGGAAAATGTGTCACGCTCATCATAGAAAACTCATCATCCCCCATACATGACTTCCTAGTAGTCATGTCAACACCCAAGGGTAGGTCATCCAACCTTTGCATCTCATCATGTCGTGTTAACACATCTGAATCCTCACAAGTGTCATCACTATGCTGAAGTGTTGAGTCCTCAACACTGCATGATAGGGAAGCTAAAGAACATGCGCTATCATCCTGTCCATCCAACTGTCCATTAAATGCACAAGAGTCCTGAGACTGCTCTAGTGAGGTATCTAAGGACTCATCCTCATACGCAACCTTTTCATCACTGTCATAGTGCACCTCAATGTAATGCACTCTCCCTTTACCCCTGCATCTGTGATCTGGCTCCCAAGGCTCTTTGCAACTATAACAAAGTTCCCTGCTCCTAATGGGTGTAGGCTCAATCTGTGCTCCTGTCAATCCACTAATTTGTGGGGATGTATCCTCTTTCCCTTGTCTACACCATGCTCTACTATTATGTATTTCTGATATCCACTCATATATGGCTGAATCCAGGTTTACCCGAAGCTTTTCTTGGTTATCCATTCTCTTAGACTACTGAACAATGTGCTACTTGCTCAGTCTCCAATCAGATATTTTCTCCTTAAGGAAGACCCCTCAGGCTGGGAGGAATCTTCGCTTTGATGCCACTGTAATGTTCCCAACCAGATCTGATATAAATATCAGATTTATGTGGTTGAGAACTTCCATCAAACACTTTGACGGTAGGGCCTATTTACTTAGCCAAATGACTTAGTTTAGTTGCCCAACTTCAGGATAGGTTATTATTGTGTTTTTGGTAACCAATGAGATGGATTGTAACCTTCTTATAGCTCCCAATATATCTGCTGTTTGGTTATTTAGCTCGCTGTTATAAATATGACAGCAGAACTCATTGAAACATTTCGTCAAACAATTGGCATGTTTGTCTTGTTATTGAGTTTGATCATGGTTTATTGCATGCAGAAATTGGTGATGATAGAGATGACAAATAACAACAATAAAGACAATAGATATAGCACAAGAAATGGCCACAAACTCAGATCTGATTTTACTTATCATAATATAGCTAACCTTATACAAAATGGGGCAGATCTGCAATACATGTAGAATAATGAAGTGTGTGGCTGGTAGTGTCTCCAAAATACAGTAGAATGATGGAGATATGAACTCTCAAGAGTCCTCCAAGCTGAATACAGAAGATACCCAAGATCCCAAGCTGTATGTGCTACCCTCTTTAACAATATGCGCCCTTTTTGGCTGTAGAACCCACTACAAATTTGGCCTCCAAGGACATGGCTTCTAATCCACTGAAATCAAATGCCAAACTGTAGATCGGGTGATAGGAAAACCCTATGCCAAAGCTCCAAGCTGTTGGGAATGATCTTGCCTTCCAAAACACAAGATCTCCAGTGAGCAATGCACCCTCCTCAAGAGAAAACTCGCCCTCTTGGATGATAGAATGAATAGGCTGAAGTATGCCCTCACAAACTGATGCAAATAGGTGCCCTGGTGATAGCAATCAACCATGGAACACGATCTACTGAAGATCTAGTCACTGTCAAGCAAATCGAACCTGTTCTCCTCAACAAGTGCGCCCTGCTTCCTCAACTGCTCCTGTAACTGAATAATAACTGATGTAGAATGGCGAGGGAGGAATCTTTCACCTCCGTGACCAAGCTTGGACCAGGTTGGGTGGGATCTTTCACCACTGAGCTGATCTCTAGGGTTTGTTCAGTCAAAACCCTCAAAACCCCCAAGTGCATGGGCTCTCTAGCAAGAAGCCAAACATCAAAATGATAATCAACATAATGAGAGAATATAGGCCCCTATTGTTGAATTTTTAATGATTGCTCAAGCACATGTAGTATCTTTTCAATTTAGCATGAACTTGAACCATAAACAATGCAACAATACAATAGCTGCAGTAAACCAAGATCACAAGAAGAATAACCATGCACAAGACACAAGACGTTATCCTGGGAAAACCCTTCTCAACCAAGGGAAAAATCTAGCAACCCTTTAATATATTGCCAAGAGAAGAACCTTCACACCATAAACCCTAGTGCACACAAGAGGGTGCTCTATGACCAAGAAAGCTAGCACATAAGAAGTACGCACAAAATTTCAGCTCACCAAGTTAAGCATTGAGTGAATGAGATATGATCCACAATGGGGATGTATCTCTCTAATAAATACATGACCTAACTCATCAAATAGATGTGTCTATTGGCACAATAGGGCCGACTTGTACAACTCAATAATATAATTAATCTTTTACACAATATTAATTATCTTTACACACGAGGGCTGACGTGTACAACTCAATAACATAATTAATCTTTTACACAATATTAATTATCTTTACACATAAGGGCCGACTTGTACCCTTCACAATACAAATTAGGGTTTCACAATAGTCTTACTCTTTGACAATATAGCAAGGGGTTTCACACACATCCTCTAGTGCTCTGCCACTAGGGACAAGTCCACATGTGCTCAACCACAAGGGACGTCACTCTCAAATAGATCAACTCAACTAAATCCATAGGAGTACGAACTGGAGAGCCATTTCAAGTCAACTCAACTAAGTCCATACGAGTACGACAAGAGACCATCTCAAGTCATCTCAACTCAGTCCAGAGGAGCACGACAAGAGACCAACACAAGTCATCTCAACTCAGTCCAGAGGAGTACGACTCACCTATCACATAGGCGTTCTCATAGATCATCTCAACTCAGTCCAGAGAAGTACGACTCACCTATCACATAGGCGTTCTCATAGATCATCTCAACTCAGTCCAAAGGAGTACGATCTGGAGAATGTCTCATGAAGTTGCAATCATCAACACCTATCTCTTTTTTATCCCCCCTATTCACCTTTTCCCTCCTTTCCCCTCCAAGTGACTTTTACTTTATTTTTATTATTTTTTAATTAAATCACTTTATTAATGAATTGACCTTTTTGCCTCTAAAAAGTGATTTATTTGTCCCTATGGCTTCTCTGGCCATTGAAAGTCACTTCTCATCATCTAATCCTGTTGTGCTCTTCCTCTCGATTCCGATGAGCTATTACACGAAGAGGTTTCTCCAAGTATTATGCCCAAAATGACCTTAGTGAAATTAATTAAAATATGACCCATAATAACTCAAAATTATGAAAATCGTTGGAATGCAACGGAACCAAAGCCAAGCTTTGTGGAATGGATCCCGTTGATGAAATATGATGGATGATGCAAGTTGGGCCCAATAAAACCCCTCAATAACTCCTGAACTCGCTGTCACCCTTGTCTGGCTACTTTGGTAGGCTTAACACTCTGTAATATAATAATGTCCAAAAATGGGGACATTACAAAGGAGGATCTTCACTTTGGATAATCTGATCGAGGGTTTCTTGTCTTTCTTTCTTAGTTTTTCAGCCAAGGAGGAGACACATCCGTGTGAGAGAGAGGAAGAGAGGCTGCACATGTGGGATCTATACAGATCCATACAACACATTAATTGCAGGTTGTACCACACGTGCAAACCATATAGTGGCCACAGGTCAACCTTACAGCTATAGGTAAATGCAGGGACAATCGCACGTGCAAGCCATACAACAGTACACTGCACATGCAGATTGCAGGTCTGACGCATAAAGTTGTACAGGGTGACATCAACAGTACGAATGTGACGTCAGCCAGGGTTTCTGGCAAATTTGTAAGTTAGAAGATTTTTTCAGAATTTTGCAGAGTTTGTAAAGTCGCTGTGAGGACTATTTTTGTCCTCAGGATCCTCAATTTGAAAAATGTCCTCAGGATCCTCAATTTGAAAAATATATCTGAGTAATTTTTGTGTCTCATGTGCATGGACGATTTCTCTCTGATCTTTGCGCTTCCGCTATAATTTTCTATCATAATTTCAATGTAAAATTATTTAGTAATAACAACCCTATTTAACTGTTTGAGGTCACTTGGAAGTAATTTTCAGATATGAAATTGAATGCATTGAATGCTTAAAAATTTGACATGGTATCAAAGCGTAGGCTCTAGAGAGAGGTCATCTTCTTGAGACACAAGTTGCCGTAGATTTGTGTTCTCGTTCAAGACTGGACACGATGGTGGGCACTCTTAGAGTTGAGAACAGGTTGGAGGGGGCCACAAATTTCCGGTCCTGGAAGGTTAAGATTCTTTTGCTCTTGGAAGAGAATGATCTCAAAGATTACATTGAGATGGTGATTCTAGATCCTAATGATGCACAGGAATTGGCAGCTCATAAGAAGGAAGTGAAGGCCAAGCGGGTGTTGTTGGATTTTGTGAAGGATCACTTGATTCCTCATATTTTCGAAAAGTAGACAACCAAGGAGATGTATGATGCTTTGGTGGGCTTGTACCCAAGTGGGAATACAAACCGAAAGTTGATTTTGAGGCATAAACTCACGAGGATCACTTAGATTCGTGATCAACTTGTAGCCATTGGTGAGGCAGTTGATGACATAGAGTTGGTGAATGTGGCATTGAATGGATTTCACGGGTCTTGGGAACCATTTGTGTAGGGGATTTATGCACGAAAGAAGGTGCCACCATTTGACAGACTGTGGATCAATTGCATCCAAGAAAAGGCTCAGATAGAGTCCAAGAACAAGCAGAGAGGTAGTGATGATGAGAACCAAGCCCTAGATGTTCATGCTAGGAAGAGAAAATGAAAAGGTTACACAGGGGGAGAGGCATTTCTAGAGTAGTGGAAGAAGAAGGACCTTAGCAAGGTCAAGTGCTTTGCTTGTCACAAGCAAGGCCACTATGTTTCACAATGTCCACAACGAAAGAAAGGGAAAGGGAAACAATAGACATCATCAACAGAAGTGGATGAGGTTGCAGACATGCTTCAAAGGGAGTTCTTATTGGTCTCCACCCTTTCTGATGCAATTTTCGATAGCGAGACTTGGTTGGTGGATAATGGAGCTTTGTGTCGTATGACAGGATCACGTGAGTCACTCACTAGTTTGTCAGAGGAGTCAGGATTGTAGGTGGAGCTTGGTCATATTGCCAAGTATGCATTCCAGGGAGTTAGGGAAGCTTCGTTTCAGCTGGAGTCTGGGAAGCCTCTTAGGATGAGTGATGTGTTGTATGTGCCAGGGTTGAAGAAGAACCTGCTTTCTATCTTTGCTATGGAGGACAGAGGGTATGCAATGTCATTCTCAGGTGGACAGGTTCTTGCATGGACGAGAGGATCGAGCATTGACTCAGCAGGGGTCATTGGTGTTCATGATGGTAGTATTTATAGGTTGACAGGACAACCAACCCAGGCCTTGGTACATGACAATGATAGTCTATGCGAGCTTTGGCACAAGAGATTGGGGCACTTGCATTACAGGGCTTTGCCAGTGTTGAGGAGGATGGTTACAGGTCTTCCAGAGTTTGGAGCAAAGCACTAGGGTGTTTGTAGGGGTTGTGCACTTGGCAAGAATGCCAAGGCTGATTTTTTGAGTAGTGGTAGAAGGTCGAAGGGGATCTTGGATCTAGTACATTCAGATGTGTGTGGAGCGATGTCAGTTCCATCTTCGAGTGGTTACCTGTACTATGTAACCTTCATTGATGATTATTCCAGGAGGACATGGATCTTCTTCACGAAGACCAAGGATGAGGTCTTCAGTCGATTCAGGGAGCTCAGGGCTCAAGGGGAGAATCAGACATGGAAGAAGATCAAGGTCTCGAGGTCAGATAACGGGGGCGAGTATACCTCCAACGACTTCAAAGATTTTTGTGAGGAGGCAGGGATCCAGAGTGAGCTGACAACGCCTTTCAACCCACAACAGAATGGGGTTGCGGAGAGGAAGAATCAAACCATAGTTGAGGCTGCCAGGGTGATGTTCCATGACCAAGATCTACATATGTTGCTTTGGGCAGAGGCGTGTAACACGACATTCTATGTTTAGAACAAGAGTCCTCATAAGATCTTGGAGGACAAGACTCTTGAGGAGGCATTCATAGGAGTGAGACCAGAGATAGGGCATTTAAGGGTCTTTGGTTGTCTAGTTTACATCCATGTTCTCAAGGAGAAGAGGACGAAGTTAGAACCTTCTGGGAGGAAGGGCGTGTTTGTGGGATATAGCGAGACTTCAAAGGCCTACCAAATCTACATTCCAAGACAACGACAGATTGAGGTTAGTTGGGATGTCATGTTTGAGGAGGAGCCGACTTTCAGGAGGTTCTGAGAGACCACAACGAAGATAGATGGTGAGGAGCAGGAGGCTCTGAAGGTTGAGGAGAGTACAGGCCCATCCAGTACAGGGGCTCATCCTTCAGACCACGAGGTGTCAGTGGATCTAGTAGACCCTCCTAGTGACAAAGACTCGAGGCTTAGATGGCTTCAGGATACTTTGAGAGATGTGGAGAAGCATGCAACACTCAGGAGCACTTTCTGGGAGAGCAAGCCTTCGCAGAGGTTTTTGAGCTATGTGGCGCTTATAAGTAGCATCATTGATTCTGAGCCTTCCAGTTTTGAGGAGGCAACAAGCCAACGGGTTTGGAAAGATGCCATGATAGAGGAGTATCAGTCCATCATGAAGAATGATGTGTGGGACATAGTTTTGAGACCGGAGGGGAAGTCTGTGGTGACTTCCAAGTGGATCTATAAGATTAAGCATGTTGCAGATGGTAGCATCTAGAAATACAAGGCGAGGTTCGTGGTGAGAGGGTTCTCCTAGAAAGAGGGAGTGGACTATGAGGAGACTTTTGCTCCAGTTGCTAGGTATACTTCTATCAAGGTTGTTATTTCTCTTGCTTTGGTTATGGGGTGGAGGATACATCAGATGGATGTGAAGACATCATTCCTCAATGGTGTGATTGAGGAAGAGGTGTGCATAGAGAAACCTCAGGGCTTTGAGGTATACATGGGAGGGAGTCCCATGTTTGCAGGTTGAAGAAATCTTTGTACGGACTCAAGCAGGTACCCAGTGCATGGTACTCGAGGATTGATGGGTATTTGTAGAACATGGGATTCACCAATAGTGAAGTAGATCCCAACCTATATCTCATACAGGTTGGTGAGGATCCTCTTTTATTGGTGTTGTATGCTGATGATGTGTTTCTCACGGGAGCAGAGAAGCTCGTTGTCAATTGCAAGAGGGATTTGGCTTCGAAGTTCGAGATGAAGGATATTGGATTGATGCATTACTTCTTGGGATTGGACGTGTGGCAGTAGCCGGGCGAGATCTTCCTTGGACAGGGGAAGTATGCAGTTGAGATACCGAGGAGGTTTGGGATAATGGACTGTAAGTCCATGAGTACACCTATGATCACCAATCTGAAGAAACTGGGGGCTTTGGATTCAGATTTGGTGGATCCCACGATGTACATGCAGTTGATTGGTTTGTTGATGTATCTGGTCAACACCGGGTCAGATATTTGCTTTGTGAACACCTTGAGTTAGTTGATGGTTGAGCCGAGGCAGGTGCATTGGATAGCAACGAAGCATGTGCTCAGGTACCTTTGGGGTACAATTGGATTTTGTCTGAGATATGTCGGGGGTGATGGAGTGAGGTTGCATGGATATTCAAACTCAGATTGAGCAGGTAGTGCAGTTGACCGGAAGAGCACTTCTGGTGGTTGCTTCAGCCCGGGATCAACAGTGGTTTCTTCGTTCAACAGGGAACAAACTTCTGTCGTACTCAGTTCAACAGAGGCCTAGCATATGGCAGCTAGTTTAGCAAGTTGTGAGGCTATTTGGCTTCGCAAGCTTCTTGTAGGGTTATTTGGTCAGGTGTTGTAGCCTATGCTGATTTACTGCGACAATCAAAGCTGTATCAAACTCTGCGACAATCAGAGTTGTATCAAACTCTCCGAGAACCCAGTGTTTCATGATAGGTCACAACACATTGAGATCAGATACCACTTCATCATAGACAAGGTGCAGAAGGGAGCTGTGAAGCTCCAGTACATTTCCACAGATGAGCAAATTGTAGATATTCTCACCAAACCCCTAGTGAAGGGGAAGTTTGTCTACTTCATAAACAAGCTAGGAGTGGTAGAGAATACCTCCCTCGCTAAGAGGGAGTGTTGATGTTTTGTAGCATCGAGGAGGTATTCTCAGATTGGCCTTGGTGTCGAGCATGTGAGAATCTTTGTTGGCACTCATATTGCATTTTTATTTTGTGAAAACCTCTTTTGTATAGAGCTGGGGTTTGGAATTGTTATTGTTGGGGCTTTGCACCCACTTGAAGGAATAAACAATTCTAATTTAATGTTGAGTTTAGTAGGGGCTTCTAAACTCACTTTTAGACTCCTATAAAAGGAGAGGCAATGTGAGGAGGAACCACACATCTTATTTTGTCATCACGTGTTTGGAATGAGTGAGTGAGCACTCTTGCCAAGGGGATTGAGGAGGCAAATTTTAGCAAGGAGGATCTTCACTTTGGCAAATCTGATCTAGGGTTTTTGTTCTTTCTTTCTCAGTTTTTCAGCCAAGGAGGAGGAGATGCATGTGAGAGAGAGAGGAGGAGAGGCTGCACGTGTGGGATCCGTACAGATCTGTATGATGCATTAATTGCAGGCTGTACCACACGTGCGGACCGTACAACAGCTGCAGGTCAGCCGTACAACCGTAGGGACAGTTGCATGTGCGAGCTGTACAGTAGCAAGCTGCACGTGCAGACTGCAGGGTTGACGCAAGGAGCTGTACAGGGTGATGTCAGCAGTATGGTTGTGAGTCTGTGACGTTAGCTAGGGTTTTTGGCAGATTTGTAAGTTGGAAGATTTTTCCGGAATTTTGTTGAGTTTGTAATTTTGTTGTGAGGATTGTTTTTGTCCTTGGGATCCTCAATCTAAAAAATATTTCTGAGTAATTTTTGTGTCTCATGTGCATGGATGATTCTTCTCTGATCTTTGTGATTCCACTATAATTTATGTCATAATTTCAGTGTAAAATTATTCAGTGATAACAACCATAGTTTACTGTTTGAGGTCACTTGGAAGTAATTTCAGATCTGAAATTGAATGCTTAAAAATTTGACAAATACTACACCTAGTGTAGGTGCAAAGTAGAGTGCAAAAGCAACTCCTAGATGAAAAATGAAAGCCGAAAAGGTGAAGAACTAAGTATTTGGCTGAAAGTTGAATATCTATCTAAAAGAACATATAGCATGACTGCTTGAGTAAACTGGAGGGGTGCTGAGTTGGGTTGGGGGGGCTTGACTTTGGGACTACCTAGAGATGAACTATTTGTTGTTGGATTGATGGTGTATGCCTGTGTCCTAGAGTGAGATATCCTCATGGGTCTTGAGGAGGTTAGTTGACCCCCCTGGGAGGGTTGGGGAGGAGGAAGGTTGATGGGTCGAGAGGTAACGTGGGGTCATATTGATTTGGAATCCAAAGTTTCACGAGTCACTTTTTGCCGCTTGTTGCCCTTATTAGACTGGATAACCTGGAAGTATGATCTGATCCTCCTCAAGGCCTCCATCTAGAACAAGACATGTAGGGACTAAGATTTGTGTCCAAATATTTCTGTCATGAAAAGGGCAAGACACCTTTGGTTGGGGTAGTGAAAGAAGGTGGAAAGGGGGCCCCTAGAGTCTTGAAACAGGTAGTGACATGTCACTCTAATCTTGTAGTAGATGGGGCATCAGAAAATGAGATCCTCCTCCATCTCTGCTCCTACAAGTGTCATAACTAGAAAACCTCGTCTAGCCATGGGAGGTGGTGCTCTATTTCAATCCAGAGTCGGTGAGAGCCAACCAGAAACTGACCAAGGGGAATCCTAAAGGCATCCTCCCAGTCTTTGTGTGCTTATGAAGGTCAAACGATAAGACCATCTCTCAATTCCAAAAGGTGCATTTTGTACATGTTGAAAACATCAACAGATTTAAGAAACATTGTTACCTTAGGACAAGGGACAAGGCAATTCGATCCTATTCTATTGTTTCCATTTCTCCACCCACCGAACATAATAAAGCAACCTGTATTTTCCTAAGAAGAGCAATGTTTTGCAAGGATTTGCCTATGTCTTGGACAATCTTAATCAAAATCCTTTTCTTTAGAGCTTCAAAACTAGGAGCACTGAAACTCCAACTGCAAACAACAAAACCATCAACCATGGCCTGCCAATATGGTGATCTAGCTATAGTGAAAGGTTGGTTTGAATAAAACCAAAAATTCCCTATAGCTTTCTCAGCTTGGTCATGGGAAAATTTCATCCATTATGTGCTCTCTTGGCTACATAAGATCCAAGGATAATATAAGGAGAAAAATAATTGTGTATAGGACCATTAGTGGTATAGGAGGGTCTTTTATCCAAATGGGTAAAGAAGTTGTAGGAGTCTCCGAAGTAGTGGTTTTAGGTGTAGGAGGTGGACTGGAAGCAAAAGATGAGCCTTGCTCAATTTTAGCCCTAAACTTTTGTTTCTTCACTTTTGGAGCTTCAATGGCGTCTATATCAACCCTTGCTTGATGGGTAGCACTTGTGGGCATATCTGAGCAGGGTCTTGTATCATGGCAAGGTTTTCTTGTGAGGTGGCACTTCAAACCATTTAATCCCCACCCATCTGAGTATTGCAAGTTCTGCATTGCAACTTACCCCCAGTTTGGTATTTGCAATAGGACTAAACAAACTCTCTTTCTTACCACTTTGACCATTATTTTGGTCTTTATTTCTGAGGGTTTTAGGAGAAAAAACAGCCAACAAAAATTCTCAGGAAAACCAGACATCTTAAAACGTCAGATCTTATGAAAGTTTTGTATGGGGAAGGTAGGTGAACTCAAACCACAAGTTTGGTGTGCCCTCCATTGCAAAGCTTGAGAAATTTTGCTGTCCAATCAATTTCTAATGCCAAAGGTTGTTGAGATTATGGTAGCTGCGGGAGGTATTTACCTCCACGTGTGAAACTGACGAGAATAGAAGATTCCGGGAAGCAAGAGAAATCCTAATGAGTTGGCTAATAACCCTAGAAGACTTGTCGACTCAAGAAGATAATATGTATTAGGTTATTAGCCTCCAAGAGAAGAAGTCGGTCAGAAGAATTAATATATACTGAACAGAAAGGTACCCAGAAGGAGAAGTCGGCCCCAATAAGTTTGCCAAAACCACTATAAATATAGGGTGCCAGTCTCTCATTTGACACATCTCAGCAGTTGCAGAGACCCAGTTTTGCGCAGTGCAGTTGCAGTCTTGTGCATAGGTTTGGAGAAGAGCTGCTGCTGCAGCTAGCAGTTACGTTTTGGCTTGGACTATATCTTGGCTAGGGTTTGGACTATCTGATCAGCTCTTGTTGATGTGCTATCCTTGGGGAAAGGTGTGCTATCCTTTGTATGGCTATCTAGCCTAGGGTTTGCTTCCGGAGTGATTCTCTGTCAAGGTTAAGGTGCTCGGAGGGTGGCTTCGGCCTATTGTTGGGTGACAAGGGTATTGTCAATGGTAAAACGAGCACAATATTTCATATTCTAATAGGTTATGGGCCCACACCTCCTTCATTCAATCTAAACGCTGGAAGGAAACATAGCCGCTAGGATATTGAGCTCGTTGAGGAACTGTCGCTAGGGTTACTAGCAGAAGAAGCTTCCAAGACACTGCCGCTAGGGTTACTAGCAAGAGCAGTTGCAGAAACCCTAATCCTCTTGTTGAGGCACCTTAAGTGAAGGGATTGACCTAATCTTCGGACAGATCAATGCGCCCTAGCCTAGCGCATCTCCTGGTACTCTCAACAAGCCAAGATGTCAAGTTTGAGTTTGTGGTCAAATCTAGGGCTTGACCAAGTCAAAGCAACCATGACTTATTCTATGAAATCAAAGAACAAGTTAGATGGAGCCTCTAACTTCAAAGCGTGGAAGACAAGGATTGATCTCATCCTTGCCAAGAATAAAGTGTTGGATATTGTGAAAGGAAAGATTGTGAAACCAAAGTTTAAAGAAGGGAAAGAGAAGGAACCACAGAATGTTGCAGCTATGGAGAAGTTCAAAGACGATGACATCAATGCCATGAGTATCATAGTGGATTCTATCAAAGACCACTTGATATCCTACATCTCCCATCTTGACTCATCGAAGAAGATGTACGATGCCCTAACAAACCTCTTCTCAGTCA